>VZRV01008784.1:632124-655983 GCA_013398115.1 Falcunculus frontatus
CGCCCGGCGGCGGAGGGCGGGGAGGGCGCGTGGAGCCGGGGACACGCGCACGGACACGCACACGCAGCGCGGCCCCGCAGCGCGGCTCTGCGGCCAAACCCCGCCAACAAAGACCCCTCCGCCCCCCTCGCCGCCGCCCCCCCGGGATGTAGCCGGGCCGGGAGCCCCAGCGAGGCAGCGGCCCCGCCGCTCCGTGCCCCGCAGCGAGGCCGGGAGGCGGCGGTCTCAGAGGCGCTGCCGCCACCATGGGCAAATCTAACAGCAAGTTGAAGCCTGAAGTTGTGGAAGAGCTGACCAGGAAAACGTACTGTGAGTGCCCGGAGGGCTGCCGGGGGGATGCCGGGGGTGTGATGGGATCCGCGCTGCCGCCCGGCCCCGCCGCTTCCCCGGATGGGTGCCGCGGCTCCTGCGGGGCCGCTCCCGGGGAGGGCGCAGGCTCGGCCGGGCTTTGTTGGAAGAATTCAGGGATTGGCCTGGGAGGAGGAAAAAACCCATAAGGCAGCAGAGACACGGAGAGGGGCAGCGAGCCAGGGGAACGCGCTGTTTTTTTACAAAAACCATCCTCCGTGGCCTATTTCTGAGCCTCCGGGAACGGCGGGGCCAGGGCCACATCCTGCCCGCCCGCGGCGCCCACCGGAGCATCGCGCCCTCCCTCGCCGCCCCCCCGCCCCTGCCCCGAGCATCTTTCCCTTGGCTGCTCGGCCCCCGGTACCCAGGGCCCGCCGTGGGGATTGTCCTCCCCGCGCTGCCTCCCCGGAGCCCGGCAGCAGCTCCCGGAGCAGGGTGCCGAGCACCTGGGTGGCTTCCAAAGTTTGGGTGCGTTAGTTGGAGGGGTTCCCTTTGTTATTGCGCTCTGAAGTGGAGAGAAGAACCCGATACCGGCGAGTTCGATATTTTTCTGAGTACCTCAGTATCGGTTTAATAACCTGATTTTCTGAGCAAGTGGCTTTCCCATCTGGACCTCCACCGTAATCTAATTAACGTGGCTGGTGCCTCAGCCATCCAGTTTTAGCAAAATCATTTTTTTTTTCCTGAAGGATGCACAAAGGAAACAAAGGCTTTCGTGGCTCAAGTTTGCCTCCCCGCTTGCAGGTCGCAGATATTCCCCAAACGTGCAGCAGACCTGCGAGCTCTCCCCTCTGTCATTGCTGCAGTCCCACGGCAGCGCTTACCCAAAAAGGCAATAGATTAGGATGCAGCAAGTTCTCCCATATGGAGAAGAGGCAATACTGGTGCATTGCACAACCCTACACGCGGGGCTGCTCTCTGCCGTGGCACAGCCGGCAGCAGGCAGGAGGAGGGCAGGTGGTGGGGGCATGTCCGCATAGCCACACCAGGTGTGATGCTAGGAGAGGTTGGGGTAACCTAGCTGGGCTTTCTCAAAGTGCTCAGGGGGAGAAAGTAGTGAGAAGGTGGCAGTGCCAGGTGGGCACAGCCCTGGCTGGAGCTGAGCTGGGTTTTGGTGTCCTCACTGCAGCTGTCGCCCACAGCGAGTGCAGCCGTGCCGGGCCAGGTACCGTTAATGCTGTGCTGCAATCGCCCGCTCGGTTTGCAGCCGCTGTGACGACCTGATCTCTGATGGAGAGGAGCCTGGAAACAGCCAGCCCCAGCACAGCCTCGTCTGCTGGTGATCTCCTGTGTGCTGGGCTTTCTGCACCCGTGGGGTGGCTCCTTTGTGCCAGGAAGGTGCCAACACTAGTGGGGCCAACACGGGGCACGCAGGCAGTGATGCCCCATATCTTACTTGCAGCCAAAGCCAGCCAAGCACAGCGCTGGTGAAATCAACGTCTCTGGGCCACAGGGATGTTTCTTTGCTGGATAAGGCCAGCAGGTCATTGCTTTTTTGAATCACTTCATTCCCAACTTTCTGCTCTTCTCTTTTGGGTGCCTTCCCCTTTCCACTGCATCCTTTCCAAGAAAGATTGTGGTTCTCTGATCTCTCCCTCAATGAGTTTCCAGCCTGTCTGGAGCTTTGCCTGCCTGCTCTGGACCTCTCACTGCTGCTTTTTAAAGACCCCTGTACCTGTGCAGGTGAGGCAGCAGCACCCAGCAGCACATGGCCCTTTGCATGGCTGGAGTCTGGTGCAGCATTCCAACATGCCCCAGCAGCATGTGGCTGGTGGTGTGGTGCCTGTCAGGGAGAGCTGTCGCTAATTCCAGGGTTTGTTTGTTTAGCTCTGCTCATTCCACCTCTCGTCTCTGGGATTAATTACTTTTGCTGGGCGCTTCTGCCCCTTTTCTGCAGCTGTCAAGGCAAGCGTGCATTCCCTTGTCTGGTGAAGCACTTCACAGGGCCCTCCCAGGCACAGCTGAGAGCCTCTGATTTATCTTCAGACCCTGGGAGATTGGAAAGATGCTCATTTCCTTCTGTGTTTTGGGGAAGCCAGGCAGAGGAGAGGCAGGTAGGAGGGCAGGGCTGCACTGAGTACAGTGAATTGATCCACAGCCCTGTGCTGTGGCTGCTGGAACAGCTGGAGCAGGGGACAGTCACACACACAAATCCATGGCCTGCTCAAGAACTTCTGGGGGCCTGCTTGGGAAAGGTTTTATTCCACAGCATGTTGATATTTAGGCACCTTTCTGGCAGATACAAGAGCATCCCTGGCCTGTGCTGCCTGTCCCACGTCCTGGCTGCCACGTTACCGAGCGAGCGCTGTCTCTGCCTCATGCGTGGTGCTGTTTCTGCTGTTGCTACAGCACATCTGGGCAGATGTCTCCAGCAGCCCAAACTGCAAATGGGAACCTGCATTTGTCCCAGGGAAGTTCCCATGGCAGCGTGAGCCATGACTGTGGTACGTGAACGGCTTCTCCCACGCTGGGATTTCCTTCCATTGCATCATTTTCTGTTTGTATGAACTTCCACACAAAACACAGCAAATACCAAAAAGGCCCCCCTGCAGGATTAGAGGGAAATGTCACCCCCTCTCCCTGCCCCTCATGGCTTTTCTGCAAATTTATCTCATCCATGGGACACAGAAGACCTCTGTTTCCCCTCAGTGCTCTTCAGTGCCTGGTGGCTTCTTGTGTCCCTTGTCCCCTCTGGGCTCTCCATCTCCTATTTGTGGTGTTTCTCTGGCCGTGCCTCGGTTGCAGCAATCCTGGGACAAGCAGGAGACGGGAGCAGCCAGGAGAGAAGCATGGGATGGCTCAGGTGCCAGGGCAGTTGTGGACAGGGAGGTTGAGCCGAGGATGCTGCAGGGCTGCCATCAGCGGCCTCTGTGAGCTGTGAGAAATATTTTTCTGCGTGCATTCGGAGCAGGTTGTCCCAGGCCCTGCTGGGAACTGGACATGGAAAGGCAGGAGCCTGGAAACCTCGTCTCTTGGCTCCCCTCCCCACTCTGCTCCTGATTTACAGTGCTGGGGGCCAGATTTTAATGGCACTTGGACACCTAAAGGCACAGAAGGGCTTCTTTGAAGTGCCGGCTGCCCAAGTGCTGTTGGTTTGGACCCACCTCCATGTGCCTTTCGGTGTCTCTGGGCACCTGAGTGCCCAGGAATACCTGGCAATGCCAAGCTCCCCCATCTGCCGGGTGCTGGAATAGTGTTGGTGGGGACAGCCAGGCTGCAGGGCTGTTTAACCCTCCTTGGAGACCAGGCTGGTGCCACACAGGAGCGTGCAGGAGAAGTCAATGCTGACTGATAATAATACTGAATAATAAATTATGTAATTCTTTGTACTCTCATAAATCCTTTCATCGAAAACCCCTCAAAGTGCTTTATAATAATTAATTTATCAATCCTCCTGCTGCCTTGTTGGGGTAGTTCGGAGATGCAGTTTGGTGTTGAGTCCCAGGAGGTGGTAACTCCCGAGATTAGAAGGAACCACCATCCTCCCTGGATCACATCCTCTTCCATGGGGATTTAAACCTGAGCTTAACTTGGGCCAGGTGCTCACGGCTTAGGGCCACAGCAGGATTTGGAATTGTGTTTAAGAACCTTGTGGGGCCATGGTCAGAGGGTTCTGCTCAGCAGATTTGTGAAGGTCCTGAGGTGTGGCTGCAGCCTGAATGAAGTGTGTAATGTGCATGAGTGCAGTTGTGGGTGCAGGAGACCTGTCCTGGGTGGAAATTACTCGATGTGGACTCCTGGGAGAAAAACTGGGAGAGAAATGCAGTGCTGAGTGTCCCTACTCACAGCAGCACTCCCAGACCAGTAACCCTTAAAATCGTGAAGCAGTTTTAAAAATATGAGCTTGTTTCAGAAGAGCGCATTTTAGCTCTTTTTTTTCAGTCATTTTGGGGGGGATTGGATTTCAGGGTTCCCTTTGCACAGCTATTTCCCCTGTCCAGAACTAGCACTGTGGTATTTTTGGGGCTGCAATAGCTGAGCAATCGGGCACGCTCAGAGCCGTGTCGATGCAGCAGCATCGTTCTGGGGCCAGGTTGGGGTCAGGATGGTTGGGGATGGTGGTCCCGGTGCTCCTGAGGCCACAGTGGGGCTGAAGTGAAGGCGTGAGAGCCACGGCGAGGGTGCCAAAATGACACCCAGGCTGCAGAGTGGGTGCGGGGAGAGGAAGATGCTCTTTTCCCAAGAACCGCATCCCACCCACTGTGATCTATTTTGTGGATTTTCAACTCACTCCGACATCATCATTTTCTGCTCTTTCACAATAAGCCGCAAAATTGGCTCCGTTGCTCGACAGTAATGCGGGGAATTAATGGGCATTAGTTTAAGAGCAAACTATAAACATATTGATTTGTAGTTACGGGGGTACGTGGTGGCGGGTGGAATTCTGTGGGAAAGGAAAGGAAATTCTACGATTGCAGCAGTTTTCAGCCAGGAAAATGGGAAAATGGGTTGGTTCCTTGCTGGCTGAGCCAGACTGGGGCTTTGCTCCATTGTGCCACCCCGGTGCTGAGGAAATGTGCTGGCTGGGGCAGTGGGCAGGAGCAGAGGAGGGACCTTGGTAGCTCCCCCGCTGCTGCTGGTTTATTTTTAGCCTCAGAAGTGTTTGGCCCCAGGCACTGGGTTTCTCTGCCAGGTTGGTTTGTGTTGAAATCCCTCCTGTTGCTCATCCAGCAGAAAGTGGGTTGAGCTGGCCGGGTGGCTACGGACCCGTTATTCCTCAGTGGCAAATGCTGGGTGAAATTGTCAGTGTGGGTGACTTTTAACAGGGCCTGGAGTGACAGGACAAGTGGGAATGGCTTCACACTGACAGAGGGCAGGGTTAAAATGGGATATCAGGAAGAAATTCTTCCCTGTGAGGGTGGTGAGGCTCTGGCACAGGTGGGCCAGAGAAACTGTGGCTGCCCCATCGCTGAAAGTGTCCCAGGCCAGGTTGGTTTGGGGCCCTGAGGCAGGATGATGGGCAGGAGGTGCCAGAGGGATGCCCAGGGGCTGGTGTTTGTTAGGGGCCTGGTTTTGCTGTAAGCCAGAGCTGTGAAGGGAGTTGCTGTGGTGCAGATTCACTGCAAGCTCAATGTGGACCTGCCGTGCTGCCTCCGGAGGGCTGTGGTGGTCTGGAGACATCTCCAGCTCCTTCTCCAAGGGGACCCCAACCTGCTCCCAGTGAATCCGACCCAGGGCATCCCACATGTGCGTGGACCTGGGGCTCCATAGGTAGATGCAGGCAAAACGAGTTTTGGGGTTTCAGAAGCAAGTTTTGAGAAGTCCCAGCAGTCCCTGGGAGGTTCTTGCAGTGCCAGGGTGGGAAGGGGGAGACATGGCCGAGGCCCTGAGGGTTCCCTCTGTGGCAGAGCGGAGCAGCCGTCCCCGCCGGCCACGCTCCCGCCGCTGCTGCTCCGGCATCACAAGAATCACATTTCATTTATCCCCTGACATGTTAATGGATCTGCTTAACCACTCTCCTGACCTTTGCTGCTGCCGCTATAATTAAGGTTGTGAAACAAGAAGCTCTAAAGGCATCAAAGGAAGTGGCTGCTTCAGGGAGGAGCCTGTGGGCACGCTTGCTCTGTTATCGGGGTGACATTTGTGGGGTCGCTTTGTTCCTCCTTGTTCTCCTGGCTTTCCTAGGGAGCTGGATGCCTAGGGAAGCCAAGGTTTCTGCCCTGGGCAGGGGTGGCCATGGGATGCTCAGCCCCGGGGCATGGTCTGTGTCGCTTCCATCACCATCACTGCTGTGGGTTCCCCAGCCCGGTGGTGCTGGCACAGGGCTCACTCCCCACACCTCCTGCTGGAGGGAGGGCTGCCTGTGCTTCATCCACCTGTTTCTCCAGCATCTTGTGATCGATGGCTGGACCTGATGGAGCTGCTCTGGGTCTCTGCATCACCCCTCAGTGCACGGTGATCCCTGCGGGAGAGACCAGGAGGGCAGCAGAGGCGGCCCTGCTGCCAGCCAGGCCTTGCCCTGAGCATCCTCCTGACCTTCCTATGGCTCCAGGGAGTGATGGCTGAGCTGGAGAGACTTCCTTTCCTACTGCCCACGCTGGTCTAGAGGGGAGTCTTCTCCTCCGCCCAGGGCAGGAATTGCTCCTTGGATTGGGAATGGCACCTTGGAGCGCCAGATCACACTGAAATCCCTGTGGCCAAGGGATGGATTTGAGCAGGTGGCAGGACACAGCTGCCCCATGGATGACCGGGCAGGGGGGCGGCTCCATCCCTTCTCCCAGCAGCACTGGAAATCCTCTGCCCCACCAGGGCATTGCTGCTTTGGCTCATGGGGAAGCGGGGATTCAATCCTGGGATAGACCTGCTGCAGCCACCAGCTACTGCTGTGCTTCAGCCTGATTCATTAATTTCCAAATGAAGGCACTGTCCTTTGCCCTTCCTCTCCTGCCTTTGCTTCAAACAGCAACTGCTACTTTTTCCCTAAACCCAATTTCCAAAGCCTAATGTCGGGCCCTTAAATATTTAATAAAGTCTAAAAAGGATTTCGGCTGCATATTGGCTTTCCTGTTGGTACCAGCCCCGGGGGAGATGAGAACAGAACTGCTCATGGACCTGTTTATCCAGTCCGGGAGCAAGGCAGACCACTAATGGCAACCGCCGGTGAGGAGAGTGCCAAACACCCCGGCACTGCTCCCGTGTATTGCTCCGTGTCTCAGAGTAACAAATGACACCAATAACACTGTCGGGCTCGAGCTCCGAACGTCTCGGAGGCTCCCGGACCTGCTGTGGTGCTGATGATGTCTGTGTCTGATGGGGAGAGAAGCCAAACTGGCAAAGCTGGGATAGGGATATTCCGCTGTGACAGGGAGGCAGCTCCGGCTGTGTTGGCGCCCTTGCGGTGGGGCTGCTCCCAAATCCCTTGGGGGTGTTGCAGGGATGGGTTCCCACACAGGGACACCCCGGTGTGTGGGTGATGTGGCCAGGAGCAGGGATGGGGATGGGGCTGAGCTGGGGGCACAGTGGTTGGGGCAAGCTGCAGCTGATCATCTCGGGGAGCAAAAGAAAATTACATGGGTCAGATTCCAGGTACAGTTGTTTGCATGGGGGTGACCCCGGTGCCACAGTTGTGTTTTACTGCCTCTTGCCCAGAGCTGTCCCTGTGCTGCCTGGGAGGAGGAACAAAGCCCAACCAGGGGTGGTCTGGTGGCCAGGGAGCTGGCAGGGAGCACAGAACCAGGATATCATTAAGGAGTTCAGCTTGAATTTTAATGAGACCAGGTCATTTGGGCCAAACTACCCAAATTTCCAAAGTGCTGACATGTGATGTATCCTAAAAGTTACCGTCATCAAACAGGGACCTGACTGAGCTCTGAATGCCCCAGAATGGGCTGATGGACAATCCCAGTGGAGGGCTGAGCCCGTGGAAGCCTGGGAGAGTTCACCCCTTCCCTCCACCGCAGTGCAGCTCCCATGGGCACTGGGCTCTGTTGGGGGATTGGTGCTGGAGCTGGGGCAGTGCACTGGGAAGGAACCTCGTGCCAATGCTCCAGCTGTCCCTGGGGTGCTTCCCCCCGGCCCCTCTGAATTGCACAAAGCCACCCAACAGCCCAGGCTGCCAGAGGTGACCCCTGCCAGACCTGGCACACAGGGCATCTTGCTCTCTCTGCAGGGAGGTGCCCATTCTGCACCAGACAAGTGCTGCCCAGCGCCTGTTTGGGGGCTGGATTAAGTCCCACGGCTCCACTCACCTCCAACAGCTGCTGCCGTGCTCTTGGCTGAGTGTTTTGCAGGGACAAGGCCTGGAATTGGGAATGACCACTCAGGTTGTGATGTGTTTACCCCAGGTAATTCACTCTGCAGGGCCAGGGGCTGGCAGTGGGTCCCCCGTGCCAACCGATGGGACCTTGCTGTGTCTGTGTTCACAGGTGTGAAGTCTGCACCGAGTACCTGTTGTACCGAGCCCAGTGGTCACTCTGAGGGACCAGGGGCGAATTCTGCAGGGGTTGTTCAGACTGTGATGCTGATGCTGTGATCCCAGGGGCTGGAGAGGAGTTGGAGCAAGTGCATGCACTCTCCGCTGAGCCGGGCGGGAGGGAGTGGGGAGCTCAGAATTGGTCAATAATAACATTGTGACGATGTTGAGAGTGGAGTCTGTATCAGATTTACGTTCAGAAAATTCTTAAATATGTGTTTTGCCGAGACGAGGGGAGGAGTGTGTTTGGCACAAATTGCAGGGTGTGCAGGGCTCACCCTGCAGCGCCCGGGTGTTTTAGGCATGAGGGACCCTTCAGCGCACGCATGAGCACCCCAGGCTCTTCCGCATCGACGCCCGGTTAGTCCATGCATGAGCACCCAATTAACATACACATGAGCACACAATTAATTTACTTATGAGCACCCAGCTGGATTTGTGCATGGCTGCCCAGTGAATTCCCGCTGGATCGCACGCTGCTGCTCCGTGCATGAGCGCCCCGGTTGCTGATGCATGAGTGCCCAATTAATTGGCGCACGTGCCTGCAATTAGCTCATGCCTGAGTGTCCAATTAATTCATGCATGAGCACCTGATCCATTCACACCTGAGTGCCCAATTAGTACGTGCACAAGTGTGTTATCTCCTAATTACACTAATTTACACATGAGTGCCCAATTAGCTCACGAAGGAGTGCCCAGCAAATGGACGCGTGACTGCTCAATTAATCCGTGCATGAGCGCTCCGTGAATTCATGAATGCCCAAAAAAATGGATGCATGAGCCCCAAGCTGGTTCGTGCATGAGCGGCCCTTTCACTCTCGCCGCAGCACCCGGGCAGTTTCATGCATGAGCACCCAATTAGTTCACCTAGAAGCACCCACATAATTTATGCACGAGTACCCAATTAGTCCAGGCATGATCTCCCGGTGTATTTTTGCATGAGTGCCCCTCTGGCTCAGGCATGGGTGCCCAGTTAGTGCATGCATAAATGCCCCATTCTGTCACGCCTGAGCACCCATTTCACTCACACAGGAGCACCCAGTGTGGGTGCCAAATTTCCCCTGGCCTGGGCACTGCGCTGAGCACCCACAGCAGGTTTAGGCAGCCCCAAACCCGATGGGAGCCCCACCTTGGGGTGATGTGCTGGGTCCCCCAGGCTGGGATGCCCGGGGACCCTGTGAAGGAGCCACAGCAGGTGCCTGGGGGAAATAAATGCCGCAAGACTGCCCCTGCCGTGACTCAGTGTGTGGTGCTGGACCAGTTGCCCGTGGGTTGGCGGCAGAGTCCGTGACCTGGCATAGTTGGAGTGCCCTGTGGAGGCGGGGGAAGCCACTCTGTGCCTGGAAATAATTAACTCGTTTCTGATAAGGCTGCGATGCCCGTGGCCCCACGGGATCAAGGTGCTGTTGTAGCAGCTGGAGCAAGGGGGGACGTGTGGGGGCTCGGTGGGGACTCCTCAGTGGCTGCTGCGTGGGGACAGTGCTTGCTGAGCGTTTGGGAGCCCAGACCTGCAAAAGGACAGAGCTGTGCCGTGGGTTTTGGAACACAGGGGCTGAGCTGAGTGTGCACAGTCCTGCTCAGGGTCCAGCCCTGCGGCCGTGGCCAAACCCCTGCCCTTGCACAGACAGGGGAAGGGATGTCAGCACAAAACAAGCCCCTGTGGGGCTGAAGCATCGCGTCACCTCATGTATCCCACCGTGACCAGGGGTCCCTGAACCACTCGAATCCAGCTACCTCCTGCCCTCCTTCGTGCCGCCCCGTCCCCACCGCGGTCCAGCGAGCAGCGAGCTCCCTGCGGCAGGGCGACGGATGGGGATTTGCAGTCCCGGGTCCCTCCTCTCCTCTCTGCCTGGAAAACACAAATTAACAGGCTTGAGCACTGATTAACCAGAGCTGATTCTTGCTGCAGTGGCAGCTGGGTGGTGGGAGGAGAGGGGGCACGCGAAAGGCGGGTGGTGACGGAGCTGTCAGTCCTCGCCTGTGCCACTGGGATTGATGGAGAGGTGGGGGGAGAAGGCTGGGAGGGGGGGTTAGGTACCGGCAGCTGGGAGGAGGGGGCTGGGGGCTGCTTGGAGGCTCTGCCCCTCTGCGCTGTGTGAGACGTGTGGCCAAATCCCTCCTCCCAGCTGAGGTGGGAGCGGGAAGGGGCCGACCGGCGAAGGGCAGAGAGGGCCCTTGGCTGCGGTTTGGTCTTGTGGGGTAGCTCCTGAGCTGCTCTGGGTGCCTGTCCCTGTCCCCGCTGCCTGCCCTGCCTGCGCTGGGAGCCCCGCGCCCGGCGATTCCCCGTTCTTTGCACGATGCTGCTGTCGCTGCCGCGGTGCGGGGCTGCGCGCACGGGCCGGCGCCTGCGGGGCGTCGCTGGGGCTCCCGGCTCGGCGATGCCTCTTCCAGCGCTGCGGTTCATAACAAATGATAATACTCTGCCTTTATTTAGCGCCTTTCATCCCCAAGGATCCCGGGGCACGCTGCTACTAACAAGCTGCTACGTGCACTATTTATAGCCCTCCCCAGCGCGGCTGCGGCAGTCCCTGGAGCACGGCACGGCAGCTGAGCCCGGCTCCTCGCTGGAGCGCGGCCAGGGAGCCGGCCCTGCTCCGGTGGGATGCTCTGTGGGGCTGCTGTGGGTCATCCCCTTGTTCTGGGGCGTCGGGGGCGCACCTGGCCGAGGTTTGTATCGCTGTAAATTGATGTGTGTCGGCTCAGCATCGCGCCGTCATCGGTGCCGCGGGAGGGAAATGCAGCAGCTGCCGCTGCACAGGTGCTGTCGGTGAGCCCGGCTGGGCTCTGCCTGCTGGGGACATGCAGAGCAGAGGGACAGCCCTGCCCCGGCGTGTGTCCCCTGTCCCCAGCCTCAGGACGGGTGGCTCAGCCACGCGCTCAGTAGCGTGTCCCCAAGGCTTCTGCTGCTGCAAGTCGGGCATTAGCATTCCTAATTGGTGCCACTCGGAGTGTCAACAGCCAGCAGGGTCGGAGTGGCTGGGAAGTGGCAGCCATGAAGTCATCGTCTGTCCCGGATCCGTAACAGCCGGTACAGGGAGGCAGGTACTGCTCAGTCCCCACGCTGGCTCAGGGCTGGGGTGGTTTCCTGCTCTGGGAACACTCTGCCCGTGGGCAGGGGGGAGATTTGTTGGCAGTGGAGGGGTGAACCCAGAGGTGGGTGGTTTTCCAAGGACTTCAAGATGAGGCCACGCTTCTACCTCAGGACAAACCCCACAGATCCCCTAGTGCCCAAGGCTGGAGGACAGGCACCGGTGCCAGTGTGCTGGAGGAGGGATGGGGCTCCGTGTGGCTCCATTCCAGGATGCACATTAACAAATCCCTCATTGGGAGCCCTGTGCTGATTTCCAGCCTGGCACCTGAATGGTTCCCTCCGTTGGAAAAGCCTCTCCTGGGAGCATCACGCATCCCTCCTGTGGCACGAGGGGAGCTGGCTCCATCCCTCTCTCCCGCCTCAGCCTGAGCGTGTCATTACCAGCATTTCTCCTGTACTAAAAAAAGCACAGATTTCTTAATTGTTTCCTGCTGGAGTTGAAAGGCAGCTCCCGGGCCCAAAATAGCACGTTGGGGGAAACGCAGTCGAACGGGAGAGCAGAAGGCGATTTGCCTGGAGGGGCTGAGCCGAGCTCTGACTGCAGCCCCAGCTGCTGCTGCCGTCCCTTTTGCCTGCCCCGAGGGCTCACCCTCATCTTCCTCCTTCCACCTGCCCTCCTTGGTGCTCGTGGGTGATTGGGCCTGCAGAGCTGGTGCCTAGGGTGTCCCCTGGACATCCTCAGGGTGGAGGTCACGGCTGGTGTCTCAGTGAGGGTGTGTGCAGGGAAGCCTGTTCCTGTTGGAGATGTCACTCAGCGTCTCTCTTTTGGAAGGATGTTTCTGTGCATCCCTTTTGTTTTGGGCTGGGGAAATCCCTTGGAACTGCTATGACTGATGTTTTAGCCCACCCCAGCTCAGCTGCTGGGTGCAGTGTCTCCTTCCCGGCTCCCTCCTGCCAGGAGACTGCTGTCTGCCCAAAACAAACAACCCTCCAAATCCCTCCTGTGACACTGCCAAAGCCCTCGGTGTTCTTCATCCCAGATGCTGAGCATCCCTGTGCCTGTGTCCCCTCTCCTGGGGTGCTGCTGTCTGGACCCCCCGTGGGGCTACAGTGGGTGCTGCTTTTGCTGAATCCCAGGGGAAGTGGGGGGATTGAAGGCTCTGTTGCTCCAGCGACCCCTGAGCTGGGATGGAGGGACCCCCCAATGCATGGGGACAGCCTTGGGCACAGCAATTCCTGCTAACAGGGGTGCTGGAGCCAGAATCCAGCAGGTGGTGAGGTGGGGGCAGTTGCGCCCTCCTGGCTGCCCCACTGCTGCCGCCCGCCAGCCCTTGGCTCTGCACTCTGCCCCTTCTGCCAGGCACATTACAAATCTTCCTGATGGAAAATTGCTTTCTTTTTTTTTTGCCATCCAAGGTAATTGGCATCTGTTGGTGTGTCTTGGGTCTCTATTTTTATCAGCTGTTTGCACACTGACATCTCCACTCGCCTCATTATCCCCACGCCTTTCAGACCTGTGGCTTTTTTATCATTATTTAGATGCACGATGCAAAGGAAATGACAAATGAGGCCGTTCCCCCCTGTGGCCACCTGCTGGCACCTCGCTATGGGGAGGCACAGGCACAGCTTCTGCAGTGGGACGCGCAGGGACAAGTGCCAGCCCCCTGCCCAGCATCCCGCATCCCCCAGAGCCTTTCCTCTGCTGAGGACATTTTTCATCTCAGCAGCTGTCTCTTGGCTGGGGACACTCGGGGTTCCCAGTGCTCGCTGTTTTCTAGCTTGTTGCATTTTTGGGGTTTTTCCAGAGCCCAGTGAGGCTCCCTGGAGTGCTGGGATGGGTTTGATGGTGTTTCTCCAGAGGCAGCTGGTACCTGGGGGGATGCCAACCCTGGGGCTGTGCCTGTGCTCACGTTCAGTGTGTAATGTCAGGGCCAGGCAAGTTCCTTCCCTGAGCCGCCTCCAGGCAGATGTTTCGGCAGATGTTTTTAGGGATGTTTTAGCTCTGGGAAGATGAGACAGCAGGGCCAGATCCTCCCCAGGCATGATCAGCTTGTCCTCTTCATGGTCCAGAGCATCTTGCAGCCATGGTTCTGCACTCCTGGAGCATGACACAAAACATCTTGGGAGGCTCCTTGGTTTTGGGGTCCCCAACACCTGCAGCCCTGGCCCCATGGACCACCTGAGCTGGCCCAGGCTGTGCCTCAGTAGCAGTTGCTGCCACATGGGGAACACGTGGGGAACACTTGGCAGCTCATGGAGCGAGTGAGCCCCGGGCCATCCCATCCCGGGGCGTTCCCCTGGGAATTCGCTGATGGGCAGTGCAGAGTAACAGCTGTCACTGCAAAACCACTAAATTTCTGTCTCTTTTTTTCTCTTTTCTTCTGTTTTCTCTTGCAGTCACAGAGAAGGAGGTGCAGCAGTGGTGAGTGCCTGGCATGGTGGTGAGCTGGCTGGGGCATGGGGCTGTGGGCAGGGGATGGGAGCTGGTGGCACTTGGCCACCCCACTGGCCGGGCAGAGCAGGGACGTGCAGGAGGTGTGGGCAGGTGCACCCTTACTGGGGTGCAGATGCTGCCTCGTAGAGGGGAGACCAGAAAATAGAGGGGGTTTCCTTGCACACCCTGTGCAAGGGCTGGGTTCCAGTGGCTCTTCCTGCCCATATGAGCAGCCAAAGAGCATGGGGACATGGGGACTGTCCAGCTGGTGACCTGGTGCAGGAAGCTGGTGCTGTCCCAGAGTGTCCCCTTTTGCAGCAGGGCCTGCAGAGGCTGTCAGGGGTGGGATCCATGCTCTCACTCCATCCCCTCCACCCCACCGAACACAGCGCCCTAGAAAAGCCACTGCTTCCCTTTCATCTCCCTATCCCACCAGTCAAGGTTTGCTTTCTTAATCTCTTTCTCTCATCCTTCCCCCCCACCCGATGAGTCATAGCTGCAGCAGCATGAAAAAGATGTCACCAGCACTTCGGTTTCCCACCTCGCCACCCCCTTCCCCTCCTCCTCCAGCCCTCGTCCCGCTGCAGCGGGCGCCTGACGGATCTGGGCGATGTGTTGCATAATATTCACGCACCCCGTGTGATCCCCGTGTGGTCCCACATGCTCCCTTCATGCTCCCTGCGTGGTGCCCACACCCACGGAGCCGGTGAGCCCCTTCCCTGCGCCCTTTGGTGCAGCTGCGCTTTCCAGCACCCAGGTCCAGCCTGGAGCTGGGACCGAGGGCTTTTTTGGAGTGTTTAGGCATTGATGGGTTTTGGAAATGACCTGGGCTGTGCCAGCTGAGGACACAGGAACCCCACTGTGCCCCCCAGCTCCTCTGAGCAGCTTTCATTTAGGGTAGTGCAAAAATTATCATGGGATATCCTGAGTTGGGAGGGACCCACAAGCATCATCCTAAGTCCAACTCCTGGCCCTGCACATCCCAAGAATCCCATGTGCCTGCAAGTGTTGTCCAAACACTTCTAGATCTCTGGTAGGCTTGGTGCCATCACCACTTCCCTGGGGAGCCTATTCCAGTGCCCCACCACCCTCACAGAACTCGGTGGTCACTGTGCCATTGTTTTTCACCAGGGCATGGCTGCAGCGTGGCACTGCTGTCAGTCCTGGCTGGGCCGTGGGTCCCTGTCACCTCCCATCTCCCAGACAATGTCCAGCACAAGCCTGGTTGTGGCCCTGTTGTCCCTCGTGGGCTGGCAGCAGGTTGCAGCAGTGCAGTGGGCACCACTTGGTGCCATTGGTGCCACTCACTGCTTGTCCTCGCCGCCACCCTCACTGTGGTGCCCACAAGGACCTCATCCACAGAGCTGGGATGCTGTGGGTGGGAGATGGGAGTGACAGATGGAGCACCTGGGGACCTTCCCAGCCCCAGCCCACTGCAGCACTGGGGAGAGCCTCATCTCAGCTCTCCAGGGCTCAGCGGGAGACCCTCCTGGGCCCATGCTCTGCCCCCCATTCGCAGGTACAAGGGCTTTATCAAGGACTGTCCCAGCGGGCAGCTCGATGCCGCCGGCTTCCAGAAGATCTATAAGCAGTTCTTCCCCTTCGGTGATCCAACTAAATTCGCCACTTTTGTTTTCAATGTCTTCGATGAGAACAAAGTAAGTCTGGGATCCAGGGGCACGGTCCAGGGGAGTCAGGGCTGGGTCTGTGGCGATGGTGGGATGGGTTTGGAGTGCGTTTGCGTGGCACTGGAGGAGCAAAATATTCCAGCGCTTCCTCGGGCGTGAAATTGAAGCAGCGCAGCTGAAGCAAGCCCCCGCGCTTATTTTAGTTGAGGAGAGTCACGTGGGGAAGGGCGATGAAGTGGCAGAGCAGGAAAGGAGAAGCGCGGTGGTTTGGTGCTGCTGACAAAAGCCCATCCATGCGGTGCCCCCTGCATTCCAGAGCCGCTCCCGTCGGGATGTTCGCTGGTGGGCTGGGCACCAGCAGCTGGATCACAGTGCTGGAGATAAATGTGCATCACTCCTCCCTCCCTGCTGCCTTTTTGGATGTGTCCCCTCAGAGGGGACACGTGGGCAGGGAGGACTTTGCTGGACAGGAGTGGCAGCAGCACCCTGACCCCTCCTTTCCTCCCCCAGGATGGGAGGATCGAGTTTTCGGAGTTCATCCAGGCACTGTCGGTCACCTCCCGGGGGACGCTGGACGAGAAGCTGAGGTGTAAGTGCTGCCCATGGGATGCTGGAGGGCTCAGCCCCACGAGGGTGCTGGGGTGAGTGTCCAGGGTGGGGGTCACAGTCCCAGCCTCTCGGTGTTGCTCTGGCTTGCAGGGGCATTTAAGCTGTACGACCTGGACAACGACGGATACATCACGAGGAACGAGATGCTGGACATTGTGGATGCGATTTATCAGATGGTGGTAAGAGGGGCAGGGGGGGCATGGGGCGAGAAGCCCCTGGGGATCCCTGCTGGGCTGGAGCTTGGCTCTGTGGGAAAGCTGAAACACCCTCAGTTCCTTCTTTGGCCTTTTTCGGTGGGGGGCTGTGGCCATCCTGGCCATCATGGCCACGGCAGGATCTGGATCTGGTTGCTGAGGGTGATTCTAGTGCCAACACCGTCCCCTTGCACCCTGTCCTGATGTGGGGTGTCGGGGGACAGTCCTTGCTTGGGGACACCCTCCAGGCAGGGCACAGATAGGTGTGTGACCAGGTCCTTTCCTTCTGCTGCAGGGAAACACAGTGGAGCTTCCCGAGGAGGAGAACACACCAGAGAAGAGGGTGGATCGGATTTTTGCCATGATGGACAAGGTGAGGATGCTTGAGGGCTTTTTTCCCGTGGCCAGGGGATTTAGGAGGTGCTGTGGGTCCCTTTGCTGCCTCTTGGCTCTTGCAGGTGCCTCCTTCCCCCTACAACACAAGGTCTCAGCTGCTGCCAAGATCACTGTGGGACACCCACATCCCTCTGGGATCCCTGTATCTGTTTCAGGGTCTCTGAGGTGGCATTGTCCCCTCCATGGCTGCAGGCATGGGTGGCTTGATGGGGAAAGTGAGGCTGAGGCGGGGTGGGGTGGGGAGGATGTGTGGGACAGTGTGGATGTGCCGAGGGCTCAGCGGGGGTGAAGCAGGGCAGTAACAGGAGTGTTTTGCAGAACGCAGACGGGAAGCTGACGCTGCAGGAATTTCAGGAGGGCTCCAAGGCCGACCCCTCCATTGTGCAGGCACTCTCCCTCTACGATGGGCTCGTATAGTCCCGGGGCTGAGCGGCGGTGAGTGCGGTGCCAGGGGCTGCGAGTGCCCATCTCCCACCTCCCTCGTGCCATTCCCACCTCCCCCAGGCACAGGCAGCTGATTCTCCTCTGCTGAAGCACCAAAACATGGATATCTCCCCCAAATCCAGCCGGGGGAATGTTGCCCCTGTTCTCAGAGGTTTCTCCCAGTCCCCCCCATATCACAGAGCCCCCTCAGACCTCATCCCATGGAGATGGAAATGTGTGCCTGTGGCACAGCTCATGCCCTCACCAGCAGATGTGGCTGCAGAGGAGGCAGGGAGGCAGCTGGCGTGCTGGGGGCACAGGGGCGCTCCAGAGACAGATTATATTAAATGTTTTATTTATCTTAAATCATATTATATTATGCCCTGGAGCTGGGTTTGGCACAGCAGTGTCAGGGACACTGGTTCACAGCATCATACAGGTGCTGGGCTGAGCACCCCATGGTCCTTGCTGTGCCCTGTGGAGCTGTGTGGAGGTGTCCCTTGGAGTGATTTTGGTTGTCACAGTCCAGGCAGTGTCCTGGGGGGCGGGGTGTTTTTTAGGGGTAGTAGAGTTTTGAGATTTTCAATGTTTTTATTCTGTTTCCAGCTTTGCCCTTCTGGCTGCGCTGGTGTCGCATGTGATGGCCACAGGGATTTCTGCCCGTCCTTCTCACCCTATTTCCCTTCTCCCTACCCTCTCCTGCAGATGCCTGGGGGAAGATGCTCTCCGTGCCATCCGACCAGCGCCGCGCGAAGCTTGCCTGTCCCTCCCGGCTTCCTTTCTGTTCCGCGAGCAAAGGATGCCCTCGAAGCGCGAGCTCACTCCCCTTCTCTGCACTCTGAACCAGCCGCTGCCATTTGCCAACTTCTGCTTTTTCCAAAAAAACCCCGCGCCAGACCCCGGTCTGAGCGGCAGCGAACGCCCAAGACTTCAGGGCCGGGGGATAGGGTCGAGCATCGCCACAGGCAGAGCCCCCTCTCGGCCTCCTCGCCCCCTTTGCTCCCCTTTTCCTACGTTTTCGGATGGGACTACGGAAGCGCCGGCGGGGTCCTCTCCTGGGAACCAGCTGGCCGGAGATGGAGCCCAAAGGTACCAGGGGGCTGCACCCCCTGGGGTCTGCCCGTGTGGGGTGGCCAGGGAGCCGAGGCACCAACAGCGATTGGGAACAGAGTCCTGGCGTCACCCACAATGCCGCTGGCAGTCCAGCTCGGCTCACTAGGGAGATATATTATATTATTATTATTTTATTTCTTTTGGTGAGACAGTATTGTGCTTTTTGGTTTGGTTTTGGTTTTTTTTTTTCCTTCGGTGGAAAAAAGTGAGGCTTTTTTTTTATATGCCTATCTCGACGATCGATATCCTTATTTATTTGTTGTAAATGTTGCTGCTGTGTTTCGTCTCTCGTGCGTGTGTCCACCCACCCAGGTGAGGATTTGTAAGGTTTACATGCTCGTACACTATTGCGGGGACCCGGGAGCCTGCAATAACAATGAAGCCAAAAATCTGCCTTCCCCCCTCTCCTCCCACCCCCCATATCCCAAGCTCCGTGGGCTGGCTGCTGTTTGGAGGGGATGCTGTAGCTTCTTTTCCTCTTCCTGTTCCCATGTTCCCCGCATTTTTCTGTTCACCCTTCCCTTTGGGAGCTCAGTGAGGGCTCACTCAGCCCAGACTCTGAGCAGACCAAGTTCCATCCCTCAGTCGGGCAGGGTGAGGAAACTGCCAGGCACCAGAACGTCCCCATTTCCTTCCTTTTATTCATTTTCTCACTGCATGAAAAAGTGTTAATGGAGCCCAGAGCTGGGTTTTGCTTTCAAGCAGATTCCTTTGCTATTTTCTGCTTTGCAAACAGTGGGAAGGTGTTTGGTGGTGGCTGTGAATCGTCCCGTGTGTCGGTGGGGCTGGAGGGGCAGAGGGGGAGCTTTGCTCTGCCTTGCTCCGTGCCCCCATAGCAGCTGGGACAGGGTGACAGGGGAGTGCCAGGCTGGGCTGTGCACAGCTCAGGGTGTCTCCTTACCCCAGCACTCCCTTAGGACAAGGGAGGTTTTGCTGTGAACCCAGGGCATGGCCCCAAGCGGAGCCGCTTGCACCCACCTTGGAGGAGGAAAAGGGCTGGGAAGCCACACCTGGGGACACCGGGCTGCAGCCCCCCCCCCATCACGAGCAGGGCTTGCATGGCCTCTCCACACTCCATCAACACCCACCACCGTCTGGGATGTGCCCCCAGCTCAGCCCCACTGTGGGACACAGTCAGCATCTCTGCTGGAGAATGAGCCTTACGTGGGTGATGCCTCAGCTGCCTTGGCTCCTGCTCTGGGAAAGGAGAGATGGGCATTCCCTCACGAGCAAAGTGCAAGAAGCCTGTGAGACCCCTAAAGCCACCCTGGGGGCTCACCCTTCCATCTCTGGTCCAGCTGATGGTAGCAGCATCTTTCCACCCGGCTGTCTCCCAGCTTCTGTGGCTGAGCCCAGACAGAGGACTGTCCCCATGGCAGTGGGAGGTGACATCCAGATGTGGAGGACAGTCTGATGGGTGTCTCACCATGCAGGAGACAAGGCGGTGCCTCGGCGTTCCCTGGATCCTCCCGGCATGGCAGGGACAGATCCCCCAGCCAAGATTCCCCATGCTGGTTCTTCACCATGCAGCCCCACTCCCCGTTTGGGGATTTTGTGCTTGTGGTACTTCTTGATGCCCATTAAACACCACCTTTCCCCACCCCCAAGGAGACTGACCTCGTGCAATATTTCTGCCTATTCTGCAGTTCCTGCCCCCGAGGGTGCCCATGTTTCACTGTGGAGGCATTTCTGGAGGGTGTCCCTCACTCCCTCCCATGGAAACCTTTTCCTTGTTGCTCTGTGGCCAAAATGCAAGTCTCTGGGGTAGGTTTTTGCAGTGCCTCCAACTTGTTGAATGCTCATCTGCCAGACTGGTCCCTTCCTGGTGCCAATCGATGTTCCCAATGAATGTGACACTGCTGTAATCGCCTCTGCTGATGAATGATGGGCCCTGCCACATTTGACATAATTCCCAGGCAAAGGCAAACCTCATTTGCTCTGACAATTTTCCCCCGCAAAGCTTTTAATTTTTGGAGGACCTGTCATGGGTTGAGCTCTGTCAGTGCTCACAGATGTCTCCCCAGGGAGTCAGCCCTGCCAGGGCTCTTGGCACGCTGAGTGTCCCTGAGCAAAGCGGTTTGGCCCCAGTGTTCCCCCGGCTGCGGATTTGGGACCCCGGTTTGGATGCTTCTAATCTCCCTTTTGGGGAGCACCAAGGGCCCCTGATTCCTCCTGAACACCACCAGGATCTGCAGCATCTTGGTACCACTGAAAATAAGGCTTGGAGCATCTCGTGCTTGGAGATGTTGGCCTTAACCTCTTTGTGCCTCAGTTTCCCCATCAGTGGAGTGGCCGGGGTGAGCCATCCCCCTCTGGAAAGCGGTTTGGTGTCTGTGCCCCGGCAAGCACGAGCACTGGACACGGCTCAGGACTGCAGGGCTTGGCAGGACCCACCGAGCATCAGGCACATTCAGAACACCAGGAACAGTGCATGAAATGCTGGGGTGGAATTTACATCAGCCAGTCTTTAATTCCAGCCTCTGTTCTACACCTGCTCGTTATGAAACAGCCAGCAAGCCCTGGTTTGTCTCTGTTCCTACTCGGGTTCCTGATGCCTGTCCAAAATAGAGCCCTGGCCATGGGAAGGGGACCCAAGGCACAGCCAGGCAGAGGTGAGGGTCCAGCCCCGGTGACTGTGGCATGTCCCCCCCTCTCATTTGTCCCTGTCGGTGTTGCCCCATTAAATGCCATGTCTGTACTTTCCTTTCTTTTCATTTTTCTGTCTGTGCGCTGACTGTTGCTGCTTTGTATCCGTCTTTCCTTGAGCTCTGGGGCTGGGCTGGGCTGAGCTGTTTCTCCCAGGAGCAAGAACGTGGGAGAGGGCTCTGGGGGCAGATTCCCCCCGCCCTCTACTCACAGCACAAACCAGGACCCAAGAGAGAAAGAAGTGAAGGGTTTTTCCTCTGGAGCAGGCTGTTAATGAATGTAATTAATAAAGAGACCAGGCTGGTCCCGGGAGCGCTCTCCGCTGGGTTGGTGGAGGGGGCATTTGCTTATGGGGGACCCCAGACCCTGTTTGTGCCAGGTACCAGCTGCATCTCACCCTCCTTCACAGAAGCAGCTGCCTGTTGGTTCTTCCTGTGCCATCAGGACATCACATTCCTGTTGGATGGGGAGGCTGAGGTTGTGGGAATCCCAGCCCAGGGTCACTGCTGCTCAGTGGGCGGGGATGCAGCTGTCCCGAAGGTGGAATTGTCTTGGAGTCTTGAGATCTGGGTTTGAGCCCAACTTGGAGCAGGACTGGCTTTGAAGCAGGGCCAGGCATGACATGGGGGCAGCTGAAATCACTGGCAGAGCTGCTCCCTTCCCATGTATTTAGAGTTAGGGGGTCGTTTGGGATGGGTGAGCGACCTGCAGCCAGCTCACTGTCCCCCATCCAAGGAGGAGATTTGGGGCATTTAGTGAGAGCATCTGTCACCCGTCCTTCCCGAGGGCATTGGAGGGTAGGGGTCTGGCTGGGACAGAAGCGAGGGCTGAGGGCAAAGGAGGGAGCTGATGGCCCCAGTCTCAGTGCACAGTTTGGGGTGCAGTGATTTCAGCAGTTTTGGGGTGTCAGTCACACATGCCAGCCCTGACTACTCCAGCAGCACTGCAGGAAAGTTGTCCTCCCCTTCTCTCTCTGCTCCCGTGGCCACCAGCCCCGGGCTGGGTGCCCTGTCCCGCGTGTGGGATCCCTGCCCAGGGGGTGGCCGAGCCCCGGGCTGAGAAGCAGCAGCTCCAGCAAGAGCCTTGTTTGTGAAGATGAAGCCTGTGTGTGCGTCCGTGCCGGTGTCTCGGCTTGCATGCCCCGCTGCCTTGTCTTGAGATGAATTCAAGAGCAAACCAAGCAAATGAAACCGTTTAATAACAGAACAAAACAAAACCCAGGAACTTTGTGACAGTGGAAATAAAAGCTTAATGACAGTAACGAAGCAGCAGTGGTTTGTGATGTGCTGGGGTGTGGGGTCAAGGGGGCCCCCAAAGCTGTCCTGGCACCCAGCAGGGCTGGGAGCTGGGCTGGGGGCTGTGATGGCACCAGCACGGGTGTAAATGGGGATGCCCTGGGCTCTGTGGGCAGGCAGTCGGGCAGGCACTGTGCCCACACCTGTGATGAGCTGTCAGGTCTCAGCTCCAGGCATGCCAGGGACCCCTCACCCCCATAACACCACTCTTCCCACCTCCTTTTACCCAGGCACAGCTTTCCCTCTGCCAGGTCCCCTCCTGCTGCAGTGCCTGCATCCCTTTTTCCTTTTGCAGTGAAGACACTCACAGCCGTGTGCCCGTCGGCACCGTCCCTGTCCCCTCTGAGCCCCCTCGTCGATGCAGGGGGGCTGGGAGCCATGGGGTCACTTTTGGCACGCAGTGGCTGCAGAGGAATCCTGGTATGAATATTCCGTAATTGTGTCCCACTGCCCGGACCGGAGGTGCCCCTTGGCAGCCCCCCGCCCCTGGCAGGGCTCACGGGGGGCTCACGGCCTGGACTGGGCTTTTCACGTGCAGCGGGGTCGCGTTGGCCATTCTGCGCTGCCAACTCTTCCGGAAACGAACACTGCGAGGCCTCCCTGCCAGCCCATCTCTGTTTTGTTTGCTCTTAACGAGGCTGACTAATTGTTTTCGGGAGGCCAGAGGAGATGCCCTAATGGTCCGAACAAGGAGGCTGTGTTTGTGCAGGGGGTTTTGTCCAGAGGTGCTTTGTGCCAGCACATGGTGGGAGCTCCCGGGGATTTCTCCCCTGTGCTATGGAGTGGGCAAGGACAGGCACAGGCTCCAAACCACGGTGGTTACCCAGAGGCTGTGCCTTAACCCCCAGCAAGGAAGGGGGTTAAGCCCAGATAGCACAGGTGCTCCTGGGACTGGGAGCACTGGTGAGTGTGGGAAGGGCTGGCTGGGATTAATTTGGTGATGAGGTGAAGCTGTTGGGGTTTCTTTGTGCCCAGCTCTGTGCCAGGGTGCAGGATGGAGCTGGGATGCAGGTTGGTGACTGGGGATGCTCTAAGGTAGGTTTTGTGGCACTGTGGGGTGGGGGACTCCCCTCAGCTCTGTGGGGCGGGAAGTGCAAAGCCTGGGGGAGTACAAGCCCTGGTTGTGGGACAGGAGGGGGACAGGCCACCAGCACAGCCCCAGGAGCAGAAGTGTCCTTGCCCTGCTCTAAGGGGGATGTCCTTGCCCGCTCTGAGGTTGGGCTAGGCTGAGCCCACGCTTGCAGGGATAAAGGAATGCACAGGATGGTCCCACTGTCCTGTGTGTGGGTCATGAGATGGGTAATCTCCAAGGTCCCCCAGCCCCAGGGTCTGGGAGGAGCAGGGCTGGTGCTGGGGAGGTGCTGGGGGTGCAGCAGGTACCCAGTCCTCGGTGCACATCTTCACCTGGAGCCGGCGCTCGGCCGTGGCTGCTCCCTGGGTCCCGCTGCGGGGGAGTTGAGCAAGAGCAGAGCATCCCCGTGGAGCAGCCATGAGCTCAGCACTCCGCTTCCAGGGGAGCCAGGAAACGCTCCGCACCCCCAGCCAGTGCTCCCGGCCAAGGGCTGCCTGTCCCGGCCAAGGGCTGCCTGTCCCGGCCAAGGGCTGCCTGTCCCAGCCCATGTCCTGGCTCGGGCTTTGTCTGTGCTCTGCGTGGCTGTTTGCTCCCTGTTCGTGGGGTAGCTGCGTGGGTGAGCCCCCCACAGAGCCCCCTGACCCCCAAGCCCCATTGCAGACCCCCATTCCAGGGCCCCTTTGCCCAGCAGAGGGGGAGTTTGTTTCCTCGGGGTCCCTACTGCAGCTGTCTCTCCCCCCGCTGGGGTTTGGCAGGGG
>VZRV01008784.1:656005-695232 GCA_013398115.1 Falcunculus frontatus
TTCTTCACAGGTGCGCAGCTGTGACCCCCATGTCCTCCCCTAACCCCCTGCTCCCCCCAGCAGAGCAGGGTCTCTCTAAGCCAGGGGGTCGGGGCTGGGTAGGGGGCCTGGGCAGTGCTTCTGACAATCCCGTGGGCTGCAGGATCTTCTTCCCAATCCCTGTATCTCCATCCCGATTTCCTCCAACTCCCACCCACCTCCCTGCCGCGTCGCTGGCTCCAAAAGCCCGGTTTTTTCTCCCGCCCTCCCTCCTCCCTCCCAGAAGTTGAACGCTGGAGGAGCAGGTCCGCAGCTGCGGAGGGCTGGGCGTTCCCTGCCCGGGGTCCCTTCTCCGTCCCCGCCGCGTGTGGCCGTTTGCACATCGTGTCCCTCCCTGGTGTGGGGACGGTGCCCGGGGGAAGGGCCAGGACAAGGACACAAGGGGTGTTCTTGGCACCCGAGCGTCTCCCCACGATGCCACCCCACGGAAGGGTGTTTGTGGGTCTCTGGATGCTACTGGCCCCCAGTCTGGCCAAGAGCCCCCCAGGGTGGGCCACTCTCGCCTTTGTCTTCGATGTCACCGGCTCCATGTACGACGACCTGGTGCAGGTGATGGACGGGGCCTCGCGCATCCTGGAGCGGACGCTCAGCAGGAGCACGAAACCTATCAGCAACTATGCTCTGGTGCCCTTCCACGACCCAGGTACGTCTGGGACAGGGAGAGGACATGTGTCCTGCCACGGGTGGGGCTGTGGGGAGCTGGGCTGAGGTTCCAGCCCTGTCCGGGTCTGGAGCATGGACTTTGCAAGTGCTTGCACTGCTCTTTCTCCCTGTTTTTAATGCCCTGGTGATTGCTGTGTTGGGGATGGCACCTCCCAGGGCCAGGAGCTGGGCTGGGGCTCCTGTCCCCAAGCCACTCTGTGGGCACAGGGTGGGCTGTTCACACTGTATTAATCCCAGGGGTGCTGACACTTTGTTGTGGGGGGCTTTTCCCCTTCCACCCCATTCTAATCTCCCTGGAGTACTCATGGGGGGTATTTTCTATACAAGTCCACAATGTGCTTCCAGGTCACCTCAACAAAAACTCCACTTGCTAAGAGGCTTTGGTAACTCACTGTGATACCAGAATCATTTCTTTCTGTCCCTATCTTTGTCTTCTTTTTGTGCACACCCATGAAAGGGCAGCTGTTCCCCAAAAGAGCCCCAGCCTCCTACAAGGACAGCAGGGCCCAAGCTTTATTTGCAGCAGAAACACTGAGTTGAATGAAAACCTTTGGAGCCAGACAGGGAAGGAGGCAGAGGTAGTAAATTGATTCCTTCACCCCTTTGCTGGGAGCCTCCCCCAGCAGGAAACAGCCCTGAGTTTGCAGCTCACCCTGGCTGGGACCATGCAGCATGTCAGGAGAAATTCCTGGGCATAGGAATGGTTTGCCCAAGTGGTCACAGTATGGGCACGGGGGCTGGTGTGCCCAAACCCACTTCTCTCCTGGTGCCAAGCCAGGGTAGATGCTGGACCCCGAGTCTCAGGTGTTTGAGCCAGGGCAGGTGCCAGGAGCACCAGCAGCGTGGGTGGCACCGAAGGAAGCTGGTGCTGGGGTCAGGGGGCTGAGATGGTGGCGTCTGTGTGCTTGCAGAGGTGGGACCTGTCACCCTCACCACGGATCCCCAGCTCTTCCAGCAGCGCCTGAGGGAGCTCCATGTCCAGGTAGGCATCCTCAGCCCCACGGGGCTCTGCCAGGCCTGCCTTGGTGCCTGGCCCGTGGCACTTGGGGGGAAGCCTGGCACTGCATGCTGGCCAGGAGCAATCCCTGCATTCCCCAGGAGTGTGGTGGGGGTTCAGGCTGAGCCAGACTGGCTGGGGCTGCACATGGGGGTGGGAGTGGAGAGGATGGGTAATGCTGATGCTGTGCCCCAGAGTCCTGCAACAGGGCAGAGAATTCCCAGTCCACAGCTCTTGTCCCAAGGGGAGATACTGCTCCCAGGAGATTTTGCAAAGACTCTCCATGAAACTAAAAATCTCCCCTTCTAGAAGCAGTGCTTGATAATTGAGTTTTGATTTAAAAAAAAAAAAAAAATTCATCTGTTTTCTGCCAGCCAAAATGTTCCCCGGGAGCTTAATCCTGCTTTATCCATCCCCACTCTTGCCCTGCCTCCCATGAATTGCTAAATCCCTGTGGCATTTCCCTTTGGATGCAGCTGTTTGGCAGGAGGTGTTACACTGAGGCTGCAAATGGTTTCCCAGCCCTTCGGGGTGCCAAGCCCTGGGAAAGTGAGAGCTGGTCCTCTGTGTGGCTTCCCTGGGGTGGCTGGTTCTGCAGCCACAGGGGCAGGCACAAATGTGCCCACTAAAGGTATTTGTGGGAAACCAGTGAGCATGGATCCCCAAATGGATGGTTTAATTATCATTGTTAGTGAGACAGGGCCGGGTCTGTGCGATCCTGGGTGTCCCTGCAGATCCATCCTGCTGCTCTGGCCTGACTCCAGCAAAACGGGGCAGTTCCTCCTTGTGAGCACTCCCTGGGTGGGATCCTGCCGGGAGCTGAGCTCTGGGTTGCTCGGTGCCTGTGCCACGTCCCTGGCTGTGTCCCTCAGGGAGGGGGGGACTGCCCGGAGATGAGCGTGGGAGCCATCAGGGCGGCCGTGGAGATCTCGAATCCCGGCTCCTTCGTTTACGTCTTCTCGGATGCTCGGGCCAAGGACTACGAGCAGCAGGAGGAGCTGCTGCGGCTGCTGCAGCGCAAGCAGAGCCAGGTGAGCGGCCCTGGCGCTGCCCGCAGGGCTCCTGCGACAGCGGCTCGGGGGATGCTGCAGCAGCAGCGCATCAGTGAGACGCAGCGATAAAACCCTGGGCTCGGGGGAATCGCATCCCCCGGGCCGATTCGATGGACTGAGATGCTGGTGGATGCCGGCTGTGTCCCCTCCCTTGGCTGTGTGGGGTGTCACGGGGCCGGTGCTGTGGCAGGTGGTGTTTGTGCTGACGGGGGACTGCGGGGACAGGAGCCACCCCGGATATCGCGTGTACGAGCGCATCGCTGCCACCAGCTCTGGGCAGATCTTCCACCTGGACAAGCAGCAGGTGACAGAGGTGAGTGGGGAGACCTGGCCCCTCGTGCTGAAGTGAGGCCGTGCTTATTGGTGAGGGGAGATCCAAATTTAATCCTCCCCTGCCTGCCTCCAGGTGCTGAAGTGGGTGGAAGAGGCCATCCAAGCTTCCAAGGTCCATCTGCTGTCCACGGACCAGGAGGATGGTGGGGAGAACACGTGGCAGGTCCCCTTTGACCCCAGCCTGAAGGAGGTCACCATCTCCCTGAGTGGCCCTGCCCCAGGGATCAAGGTCCGGGATCCGGCAGGTAGGAGCCCAGGGGAGAGGGACAACAAGGGGCAGGGTGATGCTGTGCCTCCCAGAAAGACCTCAGGTGAGGACAAGCAGGAAGGGGTTCACCAAACCCTGCCCTAAAACTCAGATGAAATGGTGTTGAGCTAAAAAGCCCTCAGTAACCAACAGCACATCTCCCTCTCCCCTCCCAGATCAGTTTTGCCTCTGGCT
The DNA here is from genome assembly GCA_013398115.1 of Falcunculus frontatus. Lineage (NCBI taxonomy): Eukaryota > Metazoa > Chordata > Aves > Passeriformes > Falcunculus > Falcunculus frontatus. Next base: position 659,532 of record VZRV01008784.1, read on the forward strand.
TTGAGGGTTTTCCCTGCTGCCCTGGCTGTGAGCTGTGATGGGCTCTGCATTACCCTGAGCCCTGAGCTGCTGCAGGAACCAGGGGATAGACCTGGGTTGCTCCTCTGGGACTTTCACTTACTGTTACAGGAAAGGTCCTGGAGAAAGGCCGAGGTCTGAAGGAGCTGCTCAACATCCCCAACTCAGCCATGGTGGTGGCCGTGGAGCCCTATGAGCCAGGGACGTGGCTGGTCACGGTAGGCTGGTGGCAGACCTGCACGTCCTCTGCCTTTCCCTGATGCATATTTAGCTTGCCAGGCTTTTCCAGGTGTGGACTTTCCCCATCCATCTCCAGCCAGGCAGAGGATGTGTGAGCAGCCTGGAAGGGGCCTGCTGCATCCTCCTCCCTTCCCATCTCCTCTCCCTTCCCCTGCGCTCAGCACTCGCCTCTCAATCTGCTTCCAGACCCGGAGTAGCGGCCGCCACTCGCTGAGGATCACGGGCATCAGCAACGTTAATTTTCAAGCCAGCTTCTCCACCCAGCCGGAATTTGACAGCAGCCAGCCCGGAGAGCAGCCGGTGCAGGGTGAGGGTGGTGCTGCCCGGGGGGCTGGATGCTGCACCTGGGCGTTTTGCAGCCGGGAATGTTCCTGGTGGGTTTTTCCCTCCCCGCTTTCCAGGTCTGCCCATCTCTGTGCTGGTGAACTGCACCGGTCTGAGGCCGCCTGGGCGCCTGCAGGAGATCGAGCTCTTCAACACCTCGGGCCACATCCTCCTCTCACTGGCAGCGCGTCCCCTCTCCAACTCCTCCTCCGGCTCCACCCCGCAGCTCTGGGTGGGTTCGCCGCTCTGGGTCCCCCCGGGTGACTTTCTGCTGAAGGTGAAGGGTGAAGATGCCCAGGGCCACCTCCTTCACCGTCTCTCAGGGGTCACCTACACCAGCGTGGTGCCCGGTGAGTGGAACCCGCGGGTGCTGAGCAGGGACCAGAGGCTCCAGCACTGCCTCTGCTTTGGTCTCTCCTTGGTCATCCTCCGTCCCAGTGTGATGCCTATCCTTGGTCTTAAAATCAAGAACCAAACACGGTTAGAAGGGAAAAAGGGGTTTTACCTCAGTATTTATTTTAAGGATCCTTGGTGCACCCTGTCCAGGTGGAACACGCTGGAATGCACATTGAAAAAATGCCCACACAATAGTTCGAGTATAACATCATAGGCCTTACCAATTAGCATATCTATCAAAGATTCCCCAGTGAGAGGCTGAGCAAACCCCCCTCCCCGAGGAACCTTTCCCCCCCTGGACAGACCTATCTTAGTTTACAAGATGTGTTCCAGAGAAGACCTTGGTATCTGCGGCTTCTAAGATGTTTGGTCTCCTGGCGTAACGGAATATTGGGTCTATGCTGGTTATCAAACCTAAGGACTTAAAACGTGGGCTAAAAAGCACTTGAGAATACATAAAAGTTATATAAAAGAGTATATAAAAAAGGAAAAAATCATCATGGCATCAAGTGCAGCTCCCAGTGAGCTTCCAAGGGTTGTTATACATCTGCACATCCTTCCAGGTCTGCCTAAAGTGAATATCTCTAGCAAGATCCAGGCTTACAACCGTGAGCCACAGCTCATCTCCTGCTCTGCACAGAGTGAGGTCCCTTTCCGCCTGCAGCTCAGCCGTGGTGGGATGAAGCTCAGGGAAGAGCAGCTCTTCAGGTGAGCCTCTGGTACGGCCCAGTGAGCCCCAGGAGAGGATCCATGTGGGCAGCAGCAGCCCCTGAGCTGTGCCAGCTGGGGGGATGCTGTGTGCTGGCTGGGTGCCTTCAGGTTCTGAGCATCCCAAAAGGAAAATTCCAAGGGAGAGGTCCACAGCAAGTGGCGATGTACCTCTTTGCCTGATTCAGATGAAAAAAATGTCCCAGGGAGTAGGATTAGGATGGTGGCATGGCAGTCTCAAGGTGGGAGTGATCCATAGTTTCACGGATCTCTCCCTTTTTGTAGAATTTCAGGGAACATCAGCTGGTTGATCCCTGCAGTGTCCGAGAGTGACGAAGGGTTTTACGAGTGCACAGCCACGAGCAAGGTTGGAGTCACCCGGGCTCGTGCCTACGTCTCTGTCTCAGGTGGGGGCTGCTCGTGCCAGGCCTTAGAGCCCTTTCCATGTCTATGCCTGGGCATGGGCTCCTCTCACCTGGGCATCCTGTGTTTGTAGAGCCACCACCACGTCTCATCGCCCTGAGTAACATCACGGCTTCACCAGGACAAGACGTGCTCATGTCCTGCACAGTTCTGGGGGATGTGCCCTACAACCTGACGTGGAGCTGGGACGGGAAGGAAGCGCAGCCAAGGGATGGTCGGACCCGGCTGCTGCAGAACCGCTCTCTGGAGATCAGTCACGTGCGGCCAGGGGATGGGGGCCCGTACGAGTGTGTGGCACAGAGCGTCCACGGCACTGCCACCGCCTCCGTGTGGCTCTTCGTCCAGGGTAGGCTTTGCCCCGGTGTGGGACCCTTGCCTGGGGAATATTTTGCCCTGTGGGCGGGTGGTGAATAGCACCTGGGGGCTGAGCCCTGCTCCAACCCCGTGCAGAGGCGCCGTGGGTGAAGGTGGACCCCAGTCCCCAGCGTTTCAGCAGGGGCCAGGAGCTGCGGCTGAACTGCACGGCCGGGGGTCACCCCGTGCCCCACACCACCTGGAAGCGCTGGGGCTGGGCGCTGCAGCAGGATGAGAGGTAACCCCTGGGGCCCTTGGAACCTCCATCCTGCCTGTCCCGCAGGGATGGTGCTCCCCTCGCAGGGATGTACAGGCTGAGGGAGGGAAGCTTGGGGCTGCCAGAGCTCTGGAGAGAGGGAGGCATTGCAGTATCCCAGCCCACGCTCCTGAGATGCTTGGCATGCTGCTGGCCTTCATTTCCTACATTTATTTTTAAGCTGTCCTGCCTTATCCAGGTCACCGTCCCCACTTTGCACACCTGGTGTGGGCTTAGGTCTCAAAATACTCCTTGTACTTAATTCCTTCTGCTTTTTGCCTTTCAACTCCTGCCTGTGTCAGGCTGTGAGTGCTGGAGTTGACTTTGGGGGAGGCTTTTGGACTTTTGATAAGAAAAAGCCCAATTCTCAGTGCTTTTCCCTGGTTCAAAGCAAAGTCCTTCCCTGCAGCAGCTGGCTCTAAGTGCTGACCCACATCCACCACATGCCCAGCATGGCCTGAAGCCTGATCATTTATATCAACACATTTTCCATCACCTCTGTTTTCACAGGGCTCATTTCTCCCTTTCTCTCCCATCTGCTGCAGGGTTTTCAGGGATGCTGAGGGCACCCTGCACATCAGGTCTGCTGTCCCAGAGGATGCAGGGAATTACAGCTGCTACGCCGACAGCACATCGGGCTGGGATGAGCGTGTGATCACCCTGGAGTTCACTGGTACCTGCTCCCTGGTTGCTGGCAGTACACTGGGAATGGGGCTGTTGTGTGATAAAGGGTGTTGTGGGACAGCTCCCAGGGCTCTGGGGTCCCCTTGGGCTGGATGGCACCGCACCCAGCGCGGCAGAGAGTGATCAAAGACCTCTCTCCCCATGGCACAGAACCTCCTGCCATCCTGGCAGTGACGCCCAGCCTGAAGGTGCTGGTGGGAGAAGATGTGACCCTGGAGTGCTGGGTTTCGGGGGCACCCCCACCCCACATTGTGTGGTACAAAGGTGAGACTGGGAGCACGCACCGGGACCCCTCCTCTGCCCCTGCAGGGACATCACACATGGGGTCCCTCGGTGTGACATCAGGAGGGACCCAGAGAGGCACGTGGGGTGCTGATGTGGGCTCTTGGGGCAGGGGAGCAGGCGATGGCCACGTTCCCAGCGGGCACACAGCGCGCGGTGCTGCGGCTGCAGGCGGTGCGCGAGGAGGACGCGGGGCACTACGGCTGCGAGGCCCTCGGCGAGGCTGGCGTCGCCCTCGACAGCACTGTGCTGCACGTGGGGTGTAAGTCCTGTTGGGTCTAACGGGGTGCTCAAGCCTGTTGCACAGCTCTCCTTTCTGGCTCAGCTCTCACTTGCTGCTTCCCAAGTCTCCCGGTGCTTGGTACAAACAGGCAGAAGCCTGGCAGGGTTTCTGAGCTTTGGGGAGATGCAGGAGGCTCAACGAGTGGCGAAAGACAAGGCAGTTGGTATTGCAGGAGGAGGTGAGGGCTTAGGATGCAACTGGGGATGCAAAATGCAATCAGTGGGATTAGGCAGAGGTGGGGGCTGGCTTTTGTGTGTCTGAAAATCCGGGTGAAAATCTTTTGCTGGAAGCAGAAGGGATGAAAGAACATGAGGAGGAGGAAGGAAGGCTCTGTGTTGAGGGAACCAGGGTTTAAAGCAGTTAAAGATGGAAAAGTGCAAGAGATTTCACTGAGCCAGGGGGTGATGAGTGTAACTAGAAGGGATGGAAACTGCAATGTCTCTGACAGCTTTAGAAAAAGCACCAAGTGCTTTAAGTCAATCTTGTAACTTGTCAGGACACTTGGCTCATGGGTTTTGCAGCCCCATTCCTTCTCCAGGCTCAGCTGTGGGGAAGCTGGGATGCTGGACCTGCCTGAGCCCCTCTTCTGCTGCTCTCTCCTCCAGCTGCCCCTCACTTTCCTGAGCCCCTGGGTGACATGGAGGTCAAGGTTGGGGAGAGTGTGAGCCTGCTGTGCCGTGCCGAGGGATCTCCCCTGCCACAGGTTACCTGGTCCCGGCAGGACAGGAAGCCCGTGGTGGGCTGGCAGGGACCACAGGGTGTTTCCAGCCAGCTGGAGGCTGCCCAGCTCCTCATCGACAGTAAGAGCCGAGTGTGCATGCATTTGTTTGTATTTTTAACTTGTCCAAGCTTAGCTGTGCTATAACAGCCTGCAAGCCTCCAGCGTTTTGGGGCCTGTCCCCACTGGAGATGGTGGTGGGGCAGGGGAGGGTGGTCCCCATCCTGGAGCTTGCTTGGAGCTCTCCAGCCCCACCAGGCTGAGGCTTCTCCCCACTGTGCTCCAGATGCCTCACTGGATGACCAAGCCACGTACATCTGTGAAGCCCAGAATGAGTTTGGGAAAATCCAGGCAGAGGTCAAGCTCACAGTCACTGGACAGGGTTTGTTTTTCCTTGCTTTGGTTGGTGAATCGATCCCGGCTGTGCCGACAGTGAGGGAGTGGCAGACCCGAGCAGCTGTCTCTGGTCCTGAGCTGGCCACGGTGAATGCTCAGCAGCCCCAGGGCAGGACTTGGGCCATGCCCCTCCCAGCCCTCTTTGGCTTCGAATGGGGACATGGACCCAAACTGCAGCCAATATCCCCAAATTCCTGGGGGAGTGGAATATTGGAGATGGCTTCTGCCAAGCCAGGATCTGGACCTTGGAAGAAAGGTGATCTAGGTCTGTTCTCCTGAGTGTTCCTGGCCAGTGTATCACTGGTTAATACTGGTTCCCTTTCCCCTCTTTCAAGCAGCCCCAGAAATAGCTCTTGCATCCCCCGTGGTCCGTGTGCTCCCAGGCCAGCCCGTGTCACTGCCCTGCGTGGTCCTGGCTGGGAGCCCGTTCCCAGCCCGCCGCTGGCTGAAGGATGGGCAGATGGTGAGAATTCCACGCCTGCTGGGATGGTGGGTGGGTGGATGGACACCTCCCCTGTGGTGAGGGCTTCACTGCAGGATGGGTCCCCCAACCTCTGGGGCCAAAGCTACTGGTGAAAGAATCCAAGGGAGCATTTGTGTTGGGAGGGCAATGCGGGTTTATCTCCACATCAGGATGCTCCTGTTGCTCAAGGATTCATTTCTGGATGTGCCCCAAAGACGCAGATATGTTGATGTTTGACCCACCATGTGTCCTGCTTTCTGCTCTCTGCCCATGTCCAGGTGGCCCCAGGTGACCGCTATTCCATCCGGGCTGACGGGAGCCTGCACGTGGACCAGGTGTCGCAGGGAGATGCAGGGACGTTCACCTGTGAGGTGACCAATGCCCTCGGCTTGCACAGGCAGGACGTGTCCCTGGTCATCCATGGTGAGTGACAGGGAGCTGGGTGTCCCCGCTCTGCAGTGACATGGGGTAGGTGCTCTCTGTGCTCTGCTCTCTGTGGTGGATGTGGCCCTGGCCATGCAGGATGAGGGGTTTCTCTTCCTTCCCAGTTCCTCCCAGCATTGAGCCTGGCCCTGTCCTCGTCACTGCCACTGAGGGAGCGGCTGTCACCCTGTGGTGCAATTCCACTGGCGTGCCCCCCCCTGCTGTCACCTGGGCAAAGGTAGGTGACAGGGACAGCCAGGCTGGGGCCACCCTCAGGTTCAGGGTGATGTGTTTGAAGGGGGTGCAGCTCCCCAGTGTGGCTGTGGCTGCCTGGGGAGGTGGCACCACGTGCCCTGGGGAGCTGGGATCAGACATGGCTTGCTCTGATGGGTCCAGAGCCCTCTTCTTGCCTTTGGGATGCTCAGCTCATGGGAGAATCTCTGCCTTCCTCCCTTCCCTTTCCTCTATAGGACACAGAGCCCATTTCAATGAGCCCACGCTACCACCTTGACCCCAATGGGACCCTCCTGATCCCTTCAGCATCCCCTGGGGACGCTGGCACCTACTTTTGCACAGCCACCAATGCAGCAGGCTTCTCCAGCCGGGAGATGCAGCTCTCCATCAGCAGTGAGTGCTCAGGACTGCTCCAGAGGGGACTGGCAGGGAAAGCATGACCTAGGAACACTTCTGGCTTCCTTGGAGCACCTATCTAGGTGCCAGATGGGTTTGCAGGATGGGAAGAGAAGCGATGAGGGCTGTGGGGCACCTGAAGTGTCCCTGCAGCAGCTGCACTCCCTCTTCATCCAGCAAAGCCCAGGATCGGCGTGAACGGATCACAGGAATCAGACCCTGTCGCCATCCTGGCTGTTCTGGGGCAGGAGACCACCCTGCCCTGCGAGGTTCAAGGATATCCCCCTCCCCTGGTGGTGTGGAGCCGGGAGCCCCAGCCACTGCCTCTCTCCACCACGAGGTAAGGAGGGTTGTGGGTGCTGGGGGCCACAATCTCCTTGGATTTTGTGTCTCTTCAGAGGGATGTCAGGACCATGAAAGCACTCAGCTGCTTGGCAGGGAGATGTGAAGGGCACCCCTGGCATCCTGTGGACAAGGGTCAATGCAGGAGCTGAGGCAGCCAAGCAGTGCAGCATTAGCTCTGCTCTCCCTGGGGAGCACCAGGCTTTTTTCCATCTTCCGAACATCTGCTGGGACCAAGCAGCTGCTTCCAACCCTTCATGTGCCTACCCTGGACACAGGGCTGGGGTTGGGAAGTGTAAAGGCAGCTCCAGTGCAGCTCCTTACCCCGCTGTCTCTCTGCCTTCATGCACGTTCCTGCCTTGTGCCGTCACAAGGTCAAGTATGTGCCTGGGGATGGTGGATCCCTGTGGGAAGTGTTGGACCAGGGCCTGATGCTTCTTGGGACGAGATTTGGCACAAACACAGTTTTTAGCCCAGCAGTGGCTTTGTCTGCACTGGAATGTGGGGTTTTAGGCCAGTTTTGTTCCAGTGAGTGACTTCTGGAGGGACAAATCAATTTGTTGATGCTGTTGAAGCTGATGGCAGCCACGAGACAAAAATTTAATGTGATTTGATGGGAGAAGACAAACACATATCCAACCATTCTCCAGGTTATCTGGTGTCTTGGTCTTCTAATGTGTTCTCACACGTCAGGGATTCCCTTCCAGCATGGTGCTAAAGTCACAGGCCCCAGTCTTGGGGTTAAGCACTTCTTTCCCTGTACCTGAGGGTTGCTGTGGGAAGCAGGATGGCATCTTGGTTTTGCTCTCCTTGGGGGATGTGCTGCCTTGCTGTTCATGTCTGGTTTGCCATGGCTGTTCCTGGCTGACCTGTGCTGCTCCCCACATCTCAGCTGACTTGTCCATGCTGGGTGATTTATGGGAGAACATCAGGAGGAATCTGCAGCCGTGGGCTGAGATGATGTTATGTCTATGGAGCACAGATGAGGCTGGGAATGAGAGTGTGGCCAGCTCCAGCTGCAGGGACTATGCTCTTGGGGGACCCTTGTCCTCCTTCATCCCCCTGGGCTCATGTGCTGCCTCGTGATGAGCTCGTGCAGGGGCTGAGCAAAGGGGAATTGCCCCCATGGGCAGCCCTGCCACCCTCTTTGAATGAGAGGTGGCCATGGTGACCTTCTCTTGGCTGTCCCAAGGTGATGGTGAGCTCTCAGCCCTTAGCTCCTGCTCAGGGGTAGGTGATGGATGACATGGCTGTTCTTCCCATCCAGCTTTTCTGTTCCTTCTTCCCCAAGGTACAGTGTCCTCCCTTCGGGATCCCTCCATTTGGCCAAGCCCCAGGTGATGGACACTGGCCTCTACACCTGCACGGCCACGAATGCAGCGGGGAACGCCTCGCTCAGCTACAGCCTGCACGTCCAAGGTCCAAACATCCCTCCCTGGGCTTCGTGTACCCCTGGGGTCCTGCACCCTCCAGACCCTTGGCTGCTCTCACATGCCTGTGCCAGGGTCTGAGGGTGGTTCCAGCCTGAGGTCCCCTGTCCCCGCAGCTCCCCCCCAGCTGTGGATTGGAGATGGCGAAAGCCACCTGACGGCTGTTTCCAACACATCTCTGAGGATTCACTGTCACGCCATGGGCATCCCCCCACCCCAGATCCAGTGAGTGCTGCCGAGGGGTGGGTGCTGCCTGTGTTCCCAGGGTGGGTAGTAGGGGCCTCTGGCTTGGGGTGTCTCTTAGGGTGGGAGGCATCCATTCCTTCTCCTTGTCCCTGGTGTCCTCTGTTTAACAACCTGGGCACTGTCAGCCCCATTCCAGGTGACAAGGGGACAGTCCTTGCTGCCAGCACCCCACTGTTCACCCTGTTGGTGTGTAGAGATGGGGTGGGTGGTGGCAGGACAGACCAAGGACTTGCTGCCTGTCCCCTTCCTTGCAGGTGGCTGAAGGATGGGCACCCGTTGGATGGGCAGGACGGTGTGGTGGTGTCCGAGGACGGTGGGACTCTGCTGGTCACCCGAGTGGGAGTTGGTCACGAAGGGCTCTACGTCTGCCAGGGCAGCAGCTGGGCAGGGCTGGCCCAGGCAGAGGTGCAGGTTTCAGTGCATGGTGAGCGCAGCATCTGGGGTGAGACCCGCTATCCATCCCATGTGTCAGGAAGAATGTGGCTGACCAAAGGGGTGGGAGTTCTTGGCCCGGATTTTTGGTAAGTACAGGATCACCGGGTTGATCCCTCGGGATCTTGTCCTTTGTTGATGAGGCTGAGAGGTGATGGCTACTGGCACCACAGTAAATCCTTGACTGGTGTTTCCTGGTGAAGGGTCTTCCCCCATCCCCATTTCCCCTCCACCAGCAGGATGTGCCTCTGAAAGTGCCAGGTGAGAAACCAGGCAGGGAGAAGAGATTTCCTGCCTGGGAAGGATGAATGTCTCATTGGGGCAGGGAACGAACCTGCTGGCTGCCTTGGGGAGCAGTGGTGGCACCACGGGGTGATGTGGTCCCCTCCCAGAGCAGAGACTGAGCTGTGGCCCCTGGCTGCTTCTCTGCCAGGGCTCAGTGTGTGCTGAGAGCCATCAGTGAGCCTGGCTGTGCCCCAGGGCTCTGCACCGTGGTGGCTGCAGACAGCCTGGGTCACACAGAGCCAGTGACAGTGGGTGCTGGGTTGCAGTGCCCCCAAACATCGAACCCAGCGTGGTGGATCTGGCCATCCCAGAGAACAGGACAGCAACCCTGGAATGCCTGGCCTCGGGGCTGCCTGCTCCCAGTGAGTCAATCCTGTCCCTCAGCTCTTGCTCATGAATCCCTGGGGTTTTCCCTGGGTGAGGGGGGCAGCAGCATTGCTCCTCATGGCTCAGCTCTCTGCTTCCCTCCAGACATCACCTGGTACAAGGGGCACGAGCAGCTCTCGGCCGGAGCAGGACTGACCCTATCCAGGGGTGGGAAGCGCCTGGAGATCCCACGTGCCCGACTCTCTGATGCCGGCAGCTACCGCTGCGTGGCCTCCAACGTGGCTGGTGTGGCTGAGCTCCGGTACAGCCTGCAGGTCATTGGTGAGTGCAGCAGTGGTTGCCTGAGAGATGGGGGCTTCCCCTCTGGAATATCTCGTGTGAGCGTGGGACCAGTGGGGCTGTCCCAGCCCTCAGGACACGTCCTTGGAAGATGGCTCTAGCAGACCTCTGTCCTCTGCCCCATTTCCAGTTCCAGTCATACAATCCCCTGTGTTCATCCCAAATGATGTCCTGGAAAGCCACGGCCCCGTGGATGGGTATTGCCAGGTCCCCATTACGGGGTCACCTACCCCCTGTCCCTTTTGCACCCTGTGTGCCTGGTGACATTTCTCTGTCCTCCTGGGGGGTGTTGTGACTCCTGGGCTGCTGCCAAGACAGGCACTGGACACTTTTTCTCACTTGATTCAAGCATCCCTGCAGCTTCCCAGACCACTCAGCATGTCCACAGCACTGGAGGCTGAGCCAGGGTCTGGCTTTTCTCAGGGATGCTCTAGGTCAGTTGGTAGAAGTCCTGCAGGCAGGTGGCCAGGGAGTGGAGAAGATCCAGTTCTCCTGGTCTGGGCTTCTTCCTGCAATCTCTTCCCAGGGAAATGTTTGCACGTCTGCCGTCCTGGCTCGGGTGGATTGTTTGGGTTCTGCTGTTTTTGTTTTTCAAGGGTTTCTGGGTGTTGGGGTTTTTCTTCTCAAAATTGATATCCCTCATGGGAAGGAGTTACCATTTTCCAGCCAGCTGTATTTATGAGCAGCTGAGAACAGCATCCGATAATGGAAAGAGTTGGGTAACCTTCTCAGTGGGCAGGGCTGCCAAATAAGGCTGTGTCTGGCCAACCTGACCTTGGCCTGCTTGTGGGATGCCTGGTCATCCTCTGCTGTTGGCCACGTGCAATTAAAAGCATCCCTCACTTGGCTGGAGAGACAAGATTGTTTTCACATGAAGCTGGGGGGGGAAATGTCACTGGGTTTTTTTGTGGATGCCAGCAGAGCTGCAGGGGGTGTTATCCAGCAGGATGGAGCTCCAGTGAGGAGCTCCCCTTCTCCTCTTGTCTGGTGCCATCCACGAGCTGCTCCTCTCACCCCTGCAGTGCCTCCGTCCTTCTCCTCGGCAGAGCCCGAGGCCATGTCCGTGCTGGAGGGACAATCTGTCCAGCTGGCCTGCAAGTGCCATGGGATCCCCCTGCCCACCCTGAGCTGGTGGAAGGACGGTAGGGCCCTGTTCCTCAGCCCGGTGTCTCCCATCACTTGTTGACCCAGCTGACCCAACCAAGTTGGTCTCCTCGGAGCGAGGAGCGCTTTTTGTTGAGCAGTATCCAGCTTCTGGGTGGGAATTTGTCCTGCTGAGAGCCTGAGGGGAAGCTGCTGTCCCCTTCCCTGGGCAGGTGAGCCTCTCTCCATCCAGCCAGGGAGCCCGAAGCTGGTGTCCCCGGGAGGGAACATGGTGTACATGGAGAAGGTGCAGCTGCTGGACAAGGGGACGTACACCTGCGAGTGCAGGAACACTGCTGGCAGCAGCAGCAAGGAGCATCACCTCGAGGTGCACGGTGAGTGTGGGGGACCAGAGACCTGTGGGGGTGGGTGGAGGTGTTGTGACCTCTCTCAGTGCAAGGTCCAGATGGACCCAAAGCCATTGCCTTGGATATTTTGGAAGGGATGCTGCTACCTGGGCCAGCTTTGCCCCTCCACTTGTGTGCGGCTGAGGGAGTTGCTGCACATCCCCTCCACCCTGTGTCCCTCTGCCCACAGCACTGCCAAGGGTCCAGGGCAGCAGCAACGCCCCAAGGAAGGTTTCTGTCATCGAGGGTGGCGAGACAGTCCTGAAGTGCGAGGCCATGGGGACGCCACCACCCTGGGTGACGTGGGTGAAGGACGGGCAGCCCGTGGCCGGTGGAGACGGGCTCCTGCTTACGGAGCAAGGGAGGCGGCTGCACATCCCCAGGGCAGAGCTGGCCCATGCAGGACACTACACTTGCCTGGTGGCCAACGCAGAGGGGCAGGAGCAGAGGGAGTTTGATGTTGTGGTGCATGGTAAGGACGTGGGATGGTGCTGGTGGCTGGGGGTGGGGTGGATGCAGGCAGGACCAGGAGGGTGGTGATGTGGAGCAACCTGATGTGGAGTAGATGTTGGACAATCCAGCATGTAGAAGGTCTCAGGGGTCAGCAGGGTTATGCTTCAGGAAGAGCTGTAGAACTGGGTCCATCAGGTGGGAGTTTCTTTCCAGAGCCATCACACACAAAGTCCTCTACTCAAAGACTTGGGGAAACGTCATGGGTCAAGGTCATTTGAGCTATAAAAGGTCTGAGGTGGCTCAGGCCGTGTGACCAGCTTGGTGTGACACCTGTAAGCCTGGGCTCAGGTGTGCATGTAAGTGGCACACACTTGCTGTGGGTCACCTGTCCCACAACACCTTCAAAGTCACCATCTCCAGGGGATGCTCATGGTCCTTCTGGGCTCGTGTCCTAAAGTTGTACAAAGCAGGAAGGTGGGAAAAGCCAGCTTCACCCAGTTTTCCCCTCTTTGCTTTGCTCCTTCGAAGTCCTGGCTGCTTTGCAAGTGGATGTCCATGTTTTTCTGCATCCCCAGTTCCCCCTGAGTTCATTCGAGGATCAGGATTGATAACCAATGTCAGCGTTTCCCTGCAAGGATCCCTGACGCTGACCTGCGAGGCCACCGGCACTCCCCAGCCCACCGTCACCTGGTTCCGGGATGGCTCTCCTGTCACCCCCAGCGAGCACACCCACCTGCTTTCAGGTCAGAGGTCTGGGTGCTGTGAGAGATGAGCACTTTGGGAACATGTTTTGCCCCAACACCGATGAGTTCAAACTCATGATGGAGCTACAGCCCTACAGCAGCACTGCTGGAATGTGCTGGTACCTGGATCAGGGCCCTGAGACCTTTGCTCCGTGCTTCCAGGGGGCTGGCTGCTGAGGCTCACCCGTGCACGAGCCCACGATGGTGGTCACTATTCCTGCCTGGCCAGCAACGTAGCTGGGGAGGCCAGGAGGCATTTCCACGTGGAGGTCCTAGGTAAGGAGGGGTTTTCTGTCTGCTGCAGGATTCCTGGTGGGGTTTCAGAGCACCACCCTTGCAGGAACAGACATGAGTTCAGACTGGACATGCTGGGTGTGCTGGAGTCCTTTGTGCCTTAGGATGTGAGCTCAGAGGCCAAGCTGGCCAGCTGCTGAAGTCCCTGGGGGCTTGTGTTCCTAGTTCCTCCCCACATCGAGGACGCGGATGAGGAAGACACCTTCAAAGTGCTCGAGGGTCACCCTGTCACCTGGTCTTGCCTGGCTTCAGGTGAGCATCAAGTGGGGAAGGGAGGTGGCATGAGCAAGTGGGAGATGGGGCTCAGGGACAGACCTGAGTCTCGCTTTGGGGTGTGGAGCAAGTGGATGGCTCCAGTCAGAGACATGAAAACAGCTAAAATTGGCTGCAGAGCTTTTTTGGGACAGTTCCTGGCTTTGCAGTTGTGCTGTCCGGGAAGCGCTGGGGAGGGGACGCCCACATGGGGAGCCTGTTCCACAATGTAAGCTCCAATCTTACCCAAATGGAGCTAAAATTCCTCTAATCTCATTTCTCCTTTAGTGATGGGAATAATTAATCACCTCCCACTCAGGACAGTTCTCTTTCTTCTTGCTGGCTCATCTAGCAGCCTCTAAAATCCTGATCCAGATCATGATAATTCTGATTTGGGATGATGCCCCTGCTTTCCAGAAAAGCTCCAACAGTGACCCCAGCCAGGCTTTGCTAACACATGGAAAAGCTTCCCACAAAGGCCAAAACCCTTTTTCCATCCCTCACAGGCAACCCACAACCTAAGATCACCTGGCTGAAAGACAACCACCCTCTCCCTGGCACCTTCTCCATCTCCCCTGATGGCTCCTTGTTCCACATCCCCCGAGCCTCCCTGGCCGACGCTGGTCACTACTCCTGCGTGGCCTCCAGCTCCGTGGCAAATCAGACCAAGCACTACCTGCTGGATGTTTTGGGTATGAGTTGCCTTCGGATAGAGGCAGGGTCTCAGGTGTGAGCAGACTTAGAGGGTTTTAATGGCCTGGTAGGTGGGGAGGATCTCTTCGTCCTGTAGCCAAAGTATGGCATGGACCTGTCCCAAAGCCCCTGTGAGGCCTCTTGGAGGAACAGAAAGCACCTGTGTAGTGCAGGATCCATCTCCCAAGGTGGCTTGTGGGAAGGGGGGATGTGTCCTCTGGGTGTCTGTGTTTTTGGAGGGCAGCAGGAGAGGGCAGAGTCTGACGGTGGCGCATGCTGTGTCAAGTCCAACTCCCCAAACTTGGATCATGCTCTCTGGTGGGGGATGAAGCACTGGGAAGCCCAAGTGAGTGCCAGTGCTGGTCTAACACGCAACCACGTCTCTGCAGCCAGTCCCACCTTTGCTCGAGATGATGCTGCCGCAGAAGAAGTGACGGTGATCATCAACAACCCCATCTCCCTGCTCTGCGAGGCTCTGCCATACCCATCTCCCAACATCACCTGGCTCAAGGACGAGGTTCCTCTCAAAGCATCTAGAAATGTCCTCCTGCTCCCTGGTACCGTGCTGCTGTCCACTGGCTCTGCATGACTGTGGTGGCCCCTTGCTGTGTATGCCTTGGGGAGTGGGAGCGGGGCCTTTTCTTGGCCTGGCTGGGGTCCAGCACAGTGGGATGGTGAGAAGTCACCATCCTGCAGGACTTGAGGGCTCAGGCCATCAGCTGGATGCTGCTCTTCCAAGTGCTACATCCTCTGATAATAACTAGGGCCTCCTCAGTGCTGGTTTTTATAAGCCTGGGACTGGGCTCTAGAAGAGCATTAGGCCACCTTGAGCCAGGCTTGCAGGTGCTCAGCAGGTCCCTAGAGATGCCTTCAGGTGCTGCATGGGGAGAGAGAGCTGTGGCTGTGAGCAGCGACCCTCTCAGGAGACTCCCTTTGCCCAGGTGGCCATGGGCTGCAGATCCTGAACGCGCAGGAGGAGGACACGGGCACCTACAGCTGCGTCGTGGCCAGCGAAGACGGGGAGGCTGTGAAGAACTATGCTGTGAAGGTCCTGGGTGAGGGAGCTCCCCATGTCCTTCCTAATTCCTGCAGTGACCTCACCACTGTAACCAGGCCAATGCTGCCCCCTTTCGCCCCCTTTTGCCCCCTTTTGTCTTTCTAGTTCCTCCTTGGATTGCCAGAGAGGATCCTTTGGGGGAATTTGCCGTGAAAGAGGTGAAAACGAGGGTCAACAGTACAGTGGTGCTGGAGTGTGAGACCTGGGCTGTGCCCGAGCCGACCATCCGGTGGTACAAGGACAAGCAGGTGAGGTCCCAGCTGTGACCAGGGAGGAGCTGCTGGGTTTGGGGACTGTCCCAGCTGGATGGAGTGGGAAGATGCCCTTTAGATGGCTGGTTGGGCTCTGCCCCACGCCTGGATGTGTAATACTCCTCCTGCCCTTCTGTTTCTTCCCTGCAGCTCCTGGCAAGCTCTGAACACCTCCAGCTCCTCAGTGAGGGGCAGGTCCTTCAGATCCAACCAGCGGGTGTCTCAGATTCGGGGCACTACACCTGTGTGGCCACCAATGCTGTGGGTGAAGATGGCAGGGACTTCATCGTGCACATCCAAGGTGAGCCCTGGGCAGAGACCCAGCACCCAGAGCAGGGGGTGTCTCAGCAAGGGCAGGGGGCCTCAGGGGTCACTTGTGGGAGGAGAGAAGGGTGAGCAGGAAAAAAGTTTAAGCCTGCTGGAAAACAACATCTCCTCAGCTCCAGTCAGGGCAGATGCTGTGGCTGCACCGGGGGGTCTATGTCCCCATTCCCCACAGCTGACCACAGCCTGTCCCCGCAGTGCCCCCCATCTTCCAGCAACAAAAAAGTCCCAAAGAAGCTCTTGAGATCTTCTACCGGGAGGAAGACCAGGATGGGGAGGTGACAGAGCGCCGACAGGCTGTCCTTGGCCAGCCCACCATGCTCTACTGCGACATCAGCGCCATCCCAGCCCCCCAGCTCACCTGGTACAAGGATGGGGAGCCCCTCTCCCCTGGCCCTGGGGTGCTGATGCTGCAAGGTAACGGGTAATAGATGTGAACCCCCACTGTAGGGCTTGGGGGTGGTCCTGTAGCAGCTCTGTGGGTTGAGAGCATCCATAGCATGGAGGAGGTTGGATCCCATCCCCTTCCTCCTGCCAACACACATGGCACCTGTGGGACCTCTGAAGTCACTGGGGCTGTGCAGGGCTCTGTGCAGGGCAGGGCTGGGGGAATATCCCACGGACCCTTCCCTGTGCCCTGCCCCAACCCTGTCCCATGCCACAGGGGGCCGGGTGCTGCAGCTGCAGGCGCTGCAGGAGGAGGACAGGGGCAGGTACACCTGCGAGGCAGCCAATGCTGTGGGACAGGACCGCCTGCACTACGAGCTGGAGGTGCTGAGTGAGTACAGGGACGGGGGCACGTCGGATTGAGGCACACGGCAGCCCCGTAACTGCCTGCTTCCAGCTGCCCCGGCCATCCGTGGTGGCACAGAGGACCTGGTGGAGGGGGTGATGGCCACCGTCAACGGCACCGTCCGCTTCGAGTGTGAAGCTACTGGGCACCCAGAACCCACAGTGTCCTGGCTCTGGAATGATCTCCCCATAGAGGCTGGCCCACGGCACCAGCTCCTGGAGGGTGGCACAGTCCTGCAGGTTGGTGTCCCCCTAAGCAGGTGGCTGTGTCAGGGAGGGACACAGGAGACAGTGGATGGAGGGGATGGGGCACTCTTTCCTCCCAAAGGAGGCTGCCCTGGTCTCACCATGGGAGTCCCAACATCTCCCCAGCTCGGGGCAGCCCTCAGTGATGCTCTGCTCCCCCTCTGCAGGTGGAAATGGTGGAGGCAGGAGACACTGGGAGCTACACATGCATGGCTGAGAACCCGGCCGGGTCAGCCAAGAAGCACTTTGCCCTCGCTGTGCAGGGTAAGGCATCTCCCCTTCCCTGGGTCACTGATTTACTCCCCTCCTCCTCTTTCTCCACCAACTGGAGTCTCCTGTGGCTCTGGAGCTGCATGGCTGCCTCTGTCCCCTCGTGCTGGTCACACTCACCCTGTGCGAGGAGGTCGAGGTGCCGCACGGTCCTAGCAGGCGAGAGGCTCAGTGCGTGTTTCCTCCTGGGGAGGCACCGACCTCCACAGTGATGGCTCCCCTTTGGCACTGTCTTTTGGGTGCACTGCAGCAGAAGCTCCCTGGAGTGTGGGTACAAACCCCGAAAACGTCAATGGCATTGTCAATGGCAGCATCTCACTCATGTGTGACATCCAATCCCACCCGGCTGCAGAGATCACCTGGTACAAGGATGGCCACGTCCTGCAGCTTGGTGAGGAGGTGACTGTCACTTCAGGTACGTTGGGATGAGCCAGGGTGATTGCCTGTGCCCCAGCTCTAGGTCCCCTAATCCCCCTTTTGGGATGCCACATGTGGGACTCGAGCTCAGATTTTGCTTGTATGACACACTATTGACACCCTGCTGAGTGATCCCCTCTGGAGAGGACCGAGGGCTGCATCCTGCAGAACTCCATGCTGCTGCTTCCTGGGAGCTCAGCGCCCTTTCCTGCAGGGCACAGCCAGGCTTTGGACCTCAAAGAGAGACTTCATGGCCGCACTCCTTTTGCATGGAGCTTGGCCGGGTGCTGGGGGATCAGTCAGCTTGCTGCCATGATGGCCCAGACCTGGTCCTGCTCCAGGCTGTCCTGATTCCCTGCTCTCTGCTTTTTCCAGGCTCTCGGGTGCTGCAGCTCCCTCACCTGCAGCTTTCCAGCTCAGGCACATACACATGCATGGCACAGAACGGGGCCAGCCAGGATGAGAAGAGCTTCATCCTCACCATCCATGGTAAGTGGTGAGGGCTCAGCCAGGAGCTCTGTCCCCTGAGCACACACTGAGGAGCCGACAGTGAACCCGAGTCTGTCTCACACCCCCTGCCCCCGCTCATTCTCCTCAGAACCCCCAGGCATCCAGGACCCACAGCAGGAGATGCTTGAAGCTGACATGGGGACACCCCTCATCCTGACCTGCCAAGTCACTGGTGTGGCCGTGCCCGCTGTCACCTGGCTGAAGGATGGGAGACCTCTGGGTGTGTGTGCAGGGGAACGCTGTGCCAGGCTGCCACCCCCAGCCTCGCTGCTGTTCCCCTCCAAGCAGTCCTGCCTCAGTTTCCCAACTTCTAATCCTGCTACAAGAGACCCTCAAGGCTGCACAGGGTGGGGACAGAGCATGGCGAGGCTGGCCTTTTCCCTGCACACTTTTAAGAGACCTCAGGTGCATTCCTGAGGCTCGAAGCAATGGGATGTGGGCACAAGATGTGATGGAGGGATATGGGGGGGTGAGCTCTC
The DNA here is from genome assembly GCA_013398115.1 of Falcunculus frontatus. Lineage (NCBI taxonomy): Eukaryota > Metazoa > Chordata > Aves > Passeriformes > Falcunculus > Falcunculus frontatus. The sequence goes on from VZRV01008784.1 coordinate 677,802, forward strand.
TGGGTACCAGCCCTTGGGGTGCTTGCTGGGACAGGGATTTGCCCCCAAACCAATGGCTCTTTTCTCCTGTAAAGCTTCAGCAGTGAACTCTGCAAAAACCCTGCTTTGCTTTAATGCTGTCCCCAAACCTGGGTCCCAGGGATGGGAAAGGGGAATCACAACAAGCCTGGGGAGGGCTCAGTGGAGGAGCACTGCTCAGCCCCCTTCACCCTGTCTCCTTGCAGAGATGAGCCCAGAGCAGGGTCTGGTGTCCGGGGGGGCCCAGCTCCAGCTCAGCCCCCTCCAGCCGTCCCACCAGGGCCAATACACCTGCCTGGCACAGGGCCCGGGGGCCGAGACTCGCAAGGACTTCATGGTGCTGGTTCGAGGTAGGGCTTCCTCGAGGCAGCCTGGTCCCTGCGGGCTCTCCCCTGGAGGTGAGCCTTCCTCCCTCTCCTCTCCCTCAGCCTCCCTCTCTCCTCGGTGCAGTGGCCCCCCAGATCAGCAGTGCAGGGGACCCCAGTGAGCACAGCGTGCTGGAGGGCGGCAGGGTGAGGCTGGAGTGCCGGGCAGAGGGGCAGCCCACCCCTCACATCTCCTGGCAGAAGGACGGGCAGCCCCTGGGGCTGCAGCCCCCCTCACATGCCCGGTGAGTCTGGAGGGGGGAGACACCCCAGGGGCTCAGTGTCCCCACGTACAAAATTGCTGGGCAAGACAGGCTGAGCTCTGCTGCTTCTTCCTTCAACTCTGATGCACTCATCCCAGCTCTTTGCTGAGAGAGTATCATCCTGGGTTAAGCCCTGGAGACTGGAATGGTCGCTGTCACCCTGGCAGGGTCCCAGTTGATGCCCTGACCTTGCAATGTGCCCCAAACCCTTCATCCTTGGGTGTAAACCGAGTACAGAGCACTTCTGCCCCATGGGCACGTTGGGGATGAGCACACAGGTCACTGTCCCATCCTCCCCACGCAGGCTGTCCCCGGATGGCAGCTCCCTGCTCCTCGAGGGGCTCCGAGCTGCTGACTCCGGAGCTTACACGTGCCTGGCCCGGAACAGCCTGGGCGAGGACACTCGGCTGCACACACTGAACGTGCTGGGTGAGCAGGGCTGGGACCTGCGGGGCAGCGCTGGGGCCACCACCGCCCCCGACAGCCCCATCAGCCCCTCTGTCCCCTTACCCAGTTCCTCCCGCCATCGAGAGAGGTGCTGATGACTCGGAGGTGGTCCGTGGGGTCCTGTCTGCCGTGGTGACGCTGGAGTGCTGGGCACGGGGGTCCCCTCCGCTGCACGTGAGCTGGCTGAAGGATGGGCTGCCCCTCCGCCTGTCCCATCATGTCACCCTGCTCTCATCTGGGCACATCCTCCGGTGAGAAGGGACCCTGGAGCAATGGTCAGACACAGGCTTTGGGGCTGGTACCCAGGTTTGCATGAGGGAACATCCTCCGCTGCACCCTGAAGTGGCTGAGTGTCACCTTGGGGAGCAGGGGGTCACTCGGAGCTGATGTCTCCTCCCCACCCCTGTGTCCCATCCCATGGCTTAGGATCTCCCAGGCACAGGTCTCCGATGCCGGACTCTACACCTGCATTGTGTCCAGCCGGGCAGGGGTGGCCGATCGCAGCTTCGTCCTGNGCACACGTGGTGCAGTGCAGCCCATTCCCAAGCAGGGTCCTGAGCCATCCCTCGACTGCTGGGGTGGGCTTGAAAGGGATGGAGCGAAGGAGGGCCAGCCTGAAAGCAGTCCCAGAGCATCCTGCAGGAGGGCTGAGCCACCTCTAGCTGCTCGCAAGACACCAGGGAATGGCCAAACCCACCCCCAGTGCCTGGGAACCTGGCTTTTCTCCCTTAAAGGGAATACTTCCCTCCCCAGTGCCCCCTGTCCTGGAGAGCTCCGAGAGCAGTGAGGAGCAGATGGTGGCTGAGGGCTCCGATGTCACTTTCACCTGCAAAGCCACCGGGTCCCCAGCACCATCAGTGACCTGGCTGAAGGACGGAGAGCCCCTGGGGCAGCAGAGTGACCAGGTTTCTGGTGGCCCACAGCTGAGCCTGGTGGCTGTGGGGCCGGCTGATGCAGGCATTTACTCGTGCCTGGTGGTGAATGAAGTGGGGGAGGTCAGCAAAGCCTTCCACCTCCTGGTGATGGGTGCGTGTCATCCCTCTGGGATTTGGGAAGGGCAGCTTAGCCAATTTTTTGGGAGCAATGAGGGGATGAGTCCTCCTGCTTTGCCGTGTGCCTTGTGCAGAGCCACCCCGTGTTGAGGCTGCGTCCCACCCCACTGAGATATCCATCGCTGTGGGCACCCCTCTAGAGCTGACGTGTGTGGTGACGGGTGTCCCCATGCCCACTGTCACCTGGGAGAAGGATGGACAGCTGCTGGCAGGGCCCTCACTCGTGTTGGGGAATGAGAGCACCCTCCACATCGACAGCACTGAGGTAGGAGCTCTGCTTTTTTCTCCCTACCCGGGTTTTCTTTTTGTGCCTCAATTTTTCCGTCTCCTGGCTGTGCAGGTGGCTGATGCTGGCTTGTACACCTGCCTGGCCACTAGCCCTGCAGGGGAGGACAGCAGGAACTTCCACGTCAGCATCCAAGGTAGTGTGGCCCCAGCAGAGCAGTGAGGAGGGGGCTAGCAGGGGGGGCTGCAGGATGGTCCAAGCTCTGGGGGACCAGAGAGCCAGAGCATCCCTGCATCCTTCTTTGGGACTGGTGTGGGCTCCAAAAGAGAGGTCTGGAGCACAGTGATGGTCCTGCAGAGTGGGGGCCTATGCACTTACAGGGACAGGTATGGGGGTGCCCAACCCATATGGCACACCCTGACCCTCCTGGCCCATGTCCCACAGCACCACCCAGCATTGCGAGCGCTGGGGAGATCCCCATCATCACGGCTGTGGCAGGGGGGCAGCTCCTCCTGGAGTGCCCAGAGGGTGCTGAGCCCCACCCCAACATGGAGTGGCACCGGGAGGGCTCCCTGCTGCAGGTACCTGTGATGGGACCAGGGATGGTCACAGTCAGGGACTGGGATGCACCGTCACCAACAGCATCGGGCTGGTGCTGGGGGTGATGCTGGGTGGCTGCTGACGGGGGTCCCGGGGGTTTTAGGAGGATGCCCGCAGGCAGGTGCTGGCCCAGGGGCGTTTCCTGCAGCTCCGGGCGGTGGCTGCGGCGGACGGCGGCGAGTACAGCTGCAGGGCCACCAGCGCCCCCGGGGACATCGGCCCACTCGTCCGGGTGCAGGTGCACGGTGAGTGCTGCCCCGCCCTGCTCAGGAGTGACGGCTTCTTTCTGCTCAGATCCAGGATGTGGGATTTTACAGGGTGTCATATGGTCGGGTGATGGGATGGCAGGGCTGGACTACCCCCAGCCCCCAGTGCTGCTCTGGGCTGGCAGCCTCCATCCCTGAGCCTTATTCTGCACTCTTGGTGGTGTCTCTGGGTGCTGCCGCAGTGGCCCCGGAGATCCAGCCAGGCCCCGAGGAGGTGATGGTGCTGCTGAACACCTCGGCCGTGCTGCCCTGCCGGGCAGAGGGGTGGCCCATGCCCCGGGTGACGTGGCGGAAGGATGGCCAGCTCCTGCCCCTGCCTGGGAGCGACAGGTATGAGGCTCTATGGGTTGGTGGCACCGAGAGCTGGGGCTCAGATCATGCCACCCTCCACAGCAACAAGTGATTTAGTGTGCCAGTCACCCCGTGGAGAGCTGTGCTCTGTCCTCACACCACCTCAGTGGCCTCATGCTGCACCTGTCACCTTCCCAACCTTCCCAGCTCTAAACCCACAGGGTTCACATGCTCTCCCTCCCCAGGCTGCAGGTCCTGCCAGGAGGCTCCCTGCAAATTGACCCCGTCCAGGTCCAGGATTTGGGCCATTACCTCTGCATGGCATCCAGCCCTGCTGGCTCCGACCGGCGAGGCCTGGACCTCCATGTCCTGGGTAAGTGGGAGAGACAGATGGATCCCCTCCTGGCTCACCCTCCTGCAACCCACCACGGCTGGGCTGCTCTCATCAGTGCAGTGATATGCTACTGTCCTCTGCTCATCGCTGCCCTGCCCTCCCACAGTCCCCCCTGTGATCACCCCTGGGCCCTCCAACCTCACCCTGCTGGCTCAGCAGCCGGCCACGCTGGGCTGTGACACCCGGGGGTTCCCCGAGCCCCACATCAGGTGGGAGAAGGATGGACGTCCCCTGAACCTGCACCTCCCACCTGGTGCCTACAGGTACCTGCAGCACCCCCCTCCTTGTACACCAAAGGGTTCCCCTGGAGGATGGGGTTTGCCCCTCCTGCTGCCCCCTCCACGGGACAGGGGCGATCCTGATGTGTGCTCTGCCTGCACAGTTTGCAGTCCTTAGGGTCACTGCTCATCTCCAGCCCTGGTCCCCGGGACGAGGGGCGCTTTGAGTGCATCGCCACCAACGCTGCTGGAGAGGCTCGAAAGGTCTTCCTCGTGTCTGTCCATGGTGAGCTCCCGGGGCTGGGGGCCTTGCTGAGAGTGGCTTTCCCAGGATCTGTCACCACCTCAGGGGTAACATGAGTGTGCCCTGGCCCCACGTGAGGTTGGGTCCCCTCTCAAGGACTGGGCTTGAGGGTGGACAAGAGGGGAAGAGAAATACTCGTGCCCATGGGAACAGGGACAGGATCCTCTTCAACGTTTGCCATACAGCCCTGTTCACCTCCTTCCCTCCTTTCTCCAGTGCCCCCCACCATCGCTGATGACCTTACGGATGTGGTTGTCACCCGGCTGTCCCCCGCAGTCCTCACGTGCTACGCCTCCGGCGTGCCCCGGCCCACAGTGTCATGGAGCAAGGAGGGGGCTCAGCTGGGCAGCAGAGGAGGGGGCTACCGCGTCCTGCCTAGAGGTACAGCACAGGGCAGCGCAGCCCCGGCCGGGACAGGGGGTCCCTGCCAGCCCTCCCGCTGCCTCCCCTCTGCCCGCTGTTTTCCAGGAGCCCTGGAGATCAGGCAGGCGCTGCCTACGCACACCGGCCGCTACACCTGCACTGCTCGGAGCACCGCGGGGATGGCACGGAAGCACCTCTGGCTCACGGTGCATGGTACGCACGGCTCCGGGGTCCTGCTGCTGGGGGTCCTGCACCCTCTTCCCAGGGTAGCACTTCCCTGCCCTTCACAGAGCCCCCTGCCTTGAAGCCCCTGCCTGGCATGGTGATGGTGATGGTCAACACCAGCGTGGTGCTGTCCTGTGAGGCCACAGGCATCCCCCGGCCAGAGGTCACCTGGCAAAAGGATGGTGTTGGCATCGCTGGAGGTGAGCAGGAGCGTGCTGGGGGCTGGCAGAGCCCACATTACCTGCCAGCCTTTACTTGGGGGAAGACTTAGGTGCCAGGGAGTTGTAGGCATCCCGGCAGGGTGTGGGGTGTCGCTGTGCGTGGGTCCTCCTGGCTCCTGGCTGCTGTCCAAGGTGGGTGTGATGGCCTCTGGAACTGTTCCATGGGGACTCCTCGGGAAGAGGCACTTCTGTGGGGGAAGCAGTCCCTGCTAATCATCCGTCTCCACCTTGGCTCAGCTGTGCTGCCCCGTCCTGTCCTTCATTTCTGCCAGGGTCTGGGCTGAAGGTGTTCTCCAACGGGCAGCTCCGTCTCCTCCGAGCAGCCCCGGGGGATGCGGGCACCTACCTGTGCATGGCTCGCAACCCCTCGGGCACCGCTGCGGGGAGGACCAGGCTCATTGTGCAAGGTACAGCAGCGATCAGAGCCCCAGCGCTCACCCCTCTGCTCAGCCCCTTCCCCAGCACCTCACAGCAAAACGTGGCTGCCAAGGCGTGAGCAAGTCCCTGCCCTTCTGCCCCATCCAGTGCCCCCCATCATCGCTGCCGGCCCACTGGAGCTGGTGGTCCTGGAGGGGCTGGAGGTGTTGCTGCCCTGCACCGCCCGTGGTGTCCCCGAGCCTCGCGTGTCCTGGAGCCGGGAGGGAGCCCCGGTGCGGGGCGGGAAGGCCACTGTGCTGCCCTCCGGGGAGCTGCTGCTCCGGGATGTCCAGGTGAGCACTGTCCCCTAGGGCCGCTGTAAGGCTGGAGCGCTGAGGAACAAGTGTCTTTTGCTTCTGAAGAGCATTTGGCTGCTCGTGAATATATCTGGCAGAGGGAGAGCCCCGTGCAGTCCTGTGCCACAGGCTGGAGGACTGGGGCAGCATGAGATTGCTCATGTGGGCTGGAAAAAGTGGCTCTGTCCAAACTGTGACTTTTTAGATGCACAGCAACCAGCAGAGCTGTAGCTCAGAGGGCCAGGGCTGCAGCTGGACCCCAGACTCAAGATAACTCCCTCTCATCCTCATGCAGGAAGGGGACGCTGGGAGCTACTCCTGCACTGCAGTGAACTCTGCTGGGAGGGCCGTCCGCCGGCTCTCCCTCTCCATCCACACCCTGCCCACCTTCACCCACCTGCCCACAGACATCATCCTGAGCCGGGGCGAGAGGCTGGAGCTGGTGTGTGCTGCCATGGGCAGCCCCCAGCCCCACATCTCCTGGATGGCCAACGGGCAGCTCATCACTGGTACCTGGGCAGGGGCACAGGATGCTGAACTTGGGGGATAAAGTGATCCTGATGCCACCCTTGTCCCACCTTTCGGGGTCCCCAGGGTGCCAGCACGTCTGGCTGTGCAGGGTTGTAACCGGCTGATCCCCAGCCACACTTTTGGGGGTTTGCACCCGCAGATGGTGTGTCGGGACAGGGTGGGCGGAGCATCCTGCAGCGGGAGGCAGCCACACCCACGGACAGCGGGACCTACGTCTGCCACGCCGAGAACAGCGCCGGTGTCGTCAGGGCCACTGCCTTTGTCTCTGTCAGAGGTAGGTGCTGGCAGGGAAAATGGGGTGCCCAGCCCTCTGCCCCCTCCTCTGCCACCCCTTTCCCTTTCCCAGAGGCTCCTGTCATAGAGGGGGAGGCCAGCACCTACCAGGTGGAGCGCTCTGGAGGCGATGCCCTCCTCGACTGCGATGCCCAGGGTCACCCTGAGCCCCTCATCCGCTGGAGCAAGGATGGGGTGCCGGTGGTGGCCCATGGACGCCTGCGCCAGCTGCAGAACGGCTCCCTGGCCATCCGTGCTGTGGGGGTGAGTGGGGCCTGGGGGGTGCTGGCACATTTCGGAGTGCTTTCCTGGCAAAGCAAAACACTGTGCTGATGGTGTTGGTCCTGCTAGGGCACCGATGTGGGGCAGTACCAGTGTGTGGCAGAGAACGATGTGGGCACAGCAGCAAAAGTTGTCACCCTGGCTCTGCAGAGTGAGTGCTGCCGACCTCCGCACCCTTCTTTTAAGGGACTGCAAACCATGTCACCTCTCAGCCCCTCTGACCACCCCTGATCCGTGGGGAATGCTCCCAGAACTGCTGGAATGCTGCATCACTACCTGCATCCCTTTCCCTGCCCAGGTGCCCCTGTGGTGACAGTGACACCAGGAGCGGTGACAGTCCACGCTGGGCAGAGGGTGCTGCTGCACTGTGTCGTGTCAGGGGAGCCCACCCCCTCCGTAGAGTGGCAGCAGGATGGGGAGCCACTCCCCGAGGGTCCCCATGCCCGTGTCCTGCCCAATGCCACCCTGCTGCTGCCCTCCATCACCCACCATGATGCTGGCAGCTACTCCTGCCTTGCTCGCAATGCCCTGGGCTCTGCTGTCGCCCACAGCTCCCTGGATGTCCAAGGTGGGTGTCTGCCCCTGGCCCTGGAGGGTTTTGGCTGGCTCGGGGGCTGGGGCTGCCTGCAGTGCTGTTACACCCTGGGGTGGGACCTCCGGCATGGTGGCTTGGAGGGATATTGCCTTTCCTTGCTTGTTCCAGCCTCTGTGATTCATACTCTGGTTTGTCCTCCTCTCTCCCACTGCCCAGCTGAAGGCCTGAGCCCAAGCAGACCCTTGCCCGAGCAGCCACCGCGTGCCAGCCGTCACTGGCCTCTCCTCGGCCTTCCTGCCATAGCTGCCCGTGATTAAATTCCCGTCTCCCAGGGGCTCTGCTAAAGCACAGACACATCCTTTCCTGCTGCCCCTCGGGAGCAGAGAGCCAGGCTGGAGGAAGTGCCAGGTGCCCTTTGTGCCCTTGTGTGGCTGGTGGCATTTCGCTGCCAGGCATGCTGGAGAAGCAAACAAAAGCTTGGGGCTATGCCAGGGCCTTGAGGTTGATACAGAGCAGGGTTTGGGGGTGTCAGTGCCTGTTGGTGTGACGAGGCACAGGGCCACGCTCACAATGTCCCTTGTCCACATGGCACCATGCCTGGAGCTGTGGGGTCTCTGGGGACTGTGCTGCAGCCGGGCAGGGACACTGCCTGCCTTGCTCTGGCTGCCTTCACCTCCAGAAAACAAGATTTTCTTGACATGTGAATTGGTGAGAGGGGAGTCAGGGAAGCACCCAGCTCTCCCATGGGTGTGCAGTCCCCGTGCTGTTGCCTGACCCCATCCTAATTGCCCCAGGGGAGCTGCACCACGTGCAGGGCAGCCTGGTCGGTGTCATCAACGGCCACGAGCTCGGTGTCTCCGCCCTTGATGCCAGCGTGCTGGGTGACTCTCAATCTGGCACCACCACCCTCCGGAGCAGCATTGGGAGCATTCCACCTGCTGTAGGTGGGTGGACATTTCTACCCTCACCCTTGTAAGGGTTTTGACATCTGTCAGACGTAAATCTTGGGGGAAAGGTTTTTATTTCGTTTTCCCCCCAAAAGCAGCACCCACATCTGTGCCCTGTGGGCAAGGAGGGGCGGGACAGGCTGAGTGCCCCCTTAGGAGGGTGCTGGCTCCATGGTGACACCCTTTCTTCTCCATTCCCAGGGCCACTGATGCGGGTGCTGGTGACCATCATTGCCCCCATTTACTGGTCCTTGGCACAGGCCAGCGGGCCAGCCTGCAGCGGGTTCCTGCTCACACAGGGCACCTTCCAGCACGAGTCTCTGCTGCAGTTTGCCACAGGTGAGGGGTCTCTGACAGGAGAGCCTGGTCAGCTCCTGGGGAAACTCAGACTCCATCTCCCCCATGCACCATCCCTGATCCGGGAATGGAGCTGTGTGTGAGGATGCTGTGGGCTGCTGCTCACCGTTCCCCCCGGCAGGGGAGCTCCTGCGGGTCACCCACCTCGCCCGGGGCACGGATGGCGCTGGCGCTCTGCGGCTGGACAGTGTCATCAGCGGCTCTGTGCCGGAGAGCTTCGGCGATGCCGTGGTGCTGCTGCAGGTGCTGGCACTGCCCATCATCCCCGTGGGACCACGACTCCCATGGGAGCCGGGAGCATGGGGGGCCCATGGCCTGACCCCTCCCTGCCTCTCCCCAGGACTTCAGTGAGCGCTATGTGCAGACGGGCGTGGGGCAGCTCTCCGGGGGCTCGGTGCAGAGTTTCCTGCGGGATGGACGCCTCGTCCGTGCCCACTGCAATCACACCATCGTGTTCGACCCCCTCGTGGGGCCACAGCCCCCCCGGGTGCAGCACCTCCGGGCCCGAGCCATCACAGCTTCCTATGATCCAGCCAAAGAGGAGCTCCGATTCCAGCTCCGTGCCTCTCTTGATGCAGGTAACCAGGCGAGTCCCAAGGATGGGGGTGGATCCATTATCGGTTCTAGGTATCCGTGAGGGTGCAAGGGCCATGTCCCTGCAGTGACATGTCACTTCTCATTCTCTCTGCTCCGTTCCCAGGGGCTGATAGAGACCAGTGCCCACTGGGATTCCTCCCGGACCCTGGGCAGCTGTACTGCATTGGTACGGACCCTTCCTGAGGGGGCATGTAGATGGCAAGGGGCACCTGGTGCCACTTCCCTGTCCCCCCAACCCTGTCCTCTCTCTGCTCCCCAGATGTTGATGAATGCACCGAGGGGTCCCACGCCTGCCGCTACAACCAGATCTGCCAGAATGCCGCCGGCTCCTACCGCTGCTCCTGCCCTCCTGGCTACCGCACGCTGGGCGTTGGCTGGCCATGCTTGGGTATGAGCTGGGCTCTCAGGGTCCATGGTCAGCCCTGACCTGCTCCAGCCTCGGTTTCCCCCATCCAGCTGCACCTCCCTACCTCTTTCCTCCCCCAGATGTCAATGAATGCCTGCAGTTTCCCCCACCATGTGCCTTTGAGTGCCGCAACCTGCGGGGCTCCTACGAGTGCCTGTGCCCTGCTGGCAGGACCCTGCTGCCGGGTGGACAGTGTGGCACAGTAGGGACGGATGGAGGGGACACAACGGGCAGCATGCCCCAGGACACCCCCCTGCGCTGGCGAGGGCCAAGCAGCCGCCCACGGGGACGATCCTTCTACACTCAGCTCGCCCTGCGCCGCGTGGCGAAGGATGCAGGGATAGGTGCCTGGGGCCCCCCGTGCCCCACGGGCTACATCAGGAGGAATGGCACCTGCACTGGTGAGTACACATTGGGGAAGGGTGTTGCAGGGAGTTCAGAGGCTACTTTGTCCCCAAAAGGTACCTCGTGTCCTTCTTGCTGCCCTGTCCACCGCTTTGTTTGTGCCCTGTGGTCTTTGCTGTGCTGGGAAGGGGAGGCAAGAGCCAGGTTGGCCCAAGGCAGTGGCACCAGAGGGGACCGATCCTTCCCTTCACCCTTTCTTGCCCTGCAGACCTCGATGAGTGCCAGACACTGAACCAGTGCCAGCACGAGTGCAGGAACAGCCCAGGTAGCTACCGCTGCCTCTGCCCCGCTGGCTACCGGCTGCTGTCCAACGGGAAGACCTGCCATGGTCAGTGCAGGGGTGCCAGAGGGGTGCCCAGTCCCCGTGGTGCCCTGGGTGTCATCTTTTTGGGTCTGCGAGTCTTTCTCCTTTCTTGGGAGGGTTGTTCCCAGACTCAGCACTCCACAGTCTGAGTGCTCATGTCTCACTGCCTCAGTGTCCAGGCAGATGTGGGAGGGTGGAGGAGCTGGGGATTGAAGCCCCATCTCAGCCATGGGCACCCCAGCACCCCTCAGACGTGTTACCTCTTTCCCTGCAGATGTGGATGAGTGTGTGGAGGGCACAATCCAGTGTGGCTCGAGCCAGATGTGCTTCAACACCCGTGGAGGTGCCCGGTGCATGGATGTGCCCTGCCCAGCCGGGTACCGGAGAGGGTCCAGCCCGGGGTGAGTCGTGCTGCGGGGCTGGGGGTGCCCGTCCCCCTCTCCTCACGTCACCGTGAACCCGAGTGTCCCGTCCACTCTCTGGCACCCACCACATCCCACATTCCCCATCTCTCATGCAGGCTGTGCGTGGGTCGCTGCCCCCCGTTCTGCAGCCCGGCCGGCCCCCCCACGCTGCATTATCAGGTGCTCCCCCTGCCCCTCGGCATCGCTGCCCTCCGGGACGTGGTGCACCTCACCCCGGCCACCACCCTGCGCCACCACCCCGTCTTCAGACTGCTGGAGCAGGACCCCGACAGCCCCTTCGCCCTCCGCACCGAGCAGGGTCACGGCATCATCTCCACCCTGCGGCCGCTGCGGGAGCCCGGCACCCACCGGCTCAAGGTGCAGGCGCTGGTCCCAGACGGGCAGCGAGCACCCAGCATCTTCCTCCTCCTCATCTCCATCTCCCCCTACCCTTACTGACACAGCCGAGGGACAGGAGGGGCCGCAGGGTCATTTCTCCTCCTGTCCCTCCCCACTCCATCGGTGGGGCACGTGGCTCAGGAAACGCTGAGCTTGTACCTCTTCTCTCCCTCCCAGACACCCCCTCGCCCCTCAGCTGTGTTCCCTTCACCCAGGGCTGGGCCCTGACTCAGCAGGAGAGTCAGGATCCCAGGGGGGATAAGATGTCCCACCAATCTCTTGCAATCGGGTCCTGGATCCCAGAACAAACACAGCTCTGGATGGCCTTGGCTGCTATCAGTCCCCAAGTGTCGGGGGTGGGAAGATGAACTGGGTGACAGTGGCCAGCGAGGGTCCCAGCGGGGTGCAGGGAGGGCTTCCCTGGGCTGGGGAGGGTGTGGGGCACCCCAGCATTAACCATGTATTAAATTGAAATAGCCTTTTTGTTTGATTTTTAAATCCACTTGGTTTCTGTGTACTCTTACTGATTTATGAAGGTGTTTTGTGGCTAAATGTTAGCTGTGCCTGAAGAAGGCAGCTTCCTTCAGTGTGTGGGAGAATTCCCAGGGCTTTGGGCACCTCCCTGCCTGGCCTTGGACCATAAAAGGGAGGTTGTCTGGATGTAGCAATGCCAGAAGGCCAATGTCCAGCCCCTGAAGGTCCGATCCTGCCCCAGTGTCAAGTCCCTCAAGCAACAAGGGCAGGATGTGGCCTCTCTGCACGTGGTGAAGATGGAGGCTGTTCCCAAAACACTGTTTCAGTCCTAGTTGATGGTGTGGGATGGGAGGTGCTGGCCCCAGGAGATATGAGCCCACAGTCACCAGGGCTGGGCCATAGAGGCTGATGGTGGCCGTGCACCTTCTGTGGTCAGATCCCATCACTGGAGCTGGCTCTTGCTGCACCTGTCTGAGACTCCCCTAAAAATCTCTGTCCTTTGGGATGGAGCTTTCCTGTCCTCCAAAGCCAGGTCTGCTGTGGGTCTGGGGTACTCTGGGCATGTGTGAGGGGGGAAAGGTGAGTTTGGCCCCATGGACAGCCCTCTGCCCTGCCCCCTCCTGCCCACCCTGGCTCCTGCATCGCCTCCTGACGGAGGTGCAAATAAATCCAACCTTCCCCCTACTTGCTGGTCTGGGGAGGAAAGGTGCTGCAGAGCACCGTCTCTCCTCTGCCCCCATTTTCCCACTCCTCGGGGGCAGGTGACTCCGTGGAGTCCCCCCAGTGACACCCCTGGGTGCTCTGTGGAGGTTGCCGAGGAGGTCAGGAGTGGGGGGACAGCAGTGGCAGCGCCCAGAGCGGCCATGCTGGGGCTGGGCACCGGCTTCATCCCGGCCCGGGGGCAGCTTCTCCCCGCGTTCTGCCGGGCACCCCGAGGGCAGGAGGAGCGCAGGACCTCTCCCGGGGACGGTGCCCAAGGGGGGACTGTCCCGCGGCGGCTCCGCCTGCCTACGCCCGGTTATAAAGGAGAAGGAGGAGGGGGGAGGATGCTCCAGGCACCGGACCAGAGCACCGAGGGCAGCCGGACAACGGGAGTGCGTGAGTGCGGGCACGGCATGGGGGGGAGAGGGGAAAGGGGGGCCTTTGCCTTGGGGGATGTCCTCTCACCCTGTCTGTCCCATTTCCACCCACCCACGAGTGTCCCCCAGTCCTGGGTGCTGGAGCAGGGCAGTGGGGTGCCAGCCCCTTCCCAGCGCTGTGCAGACTGCAGTCAAGCCCTTCCTAGCTCATTTTGGGATGGGGGGGGGGGTCTCCAAGTGAGTCCCATTTCCCTGAGGGTCCCCTTGGCCACCCTCAGGGAGGGGAACTGAGACCTCAGCCGGCACCACCTCGTGCTCTCTCCACTCTGCTCTGGGGATTTTGGAGGGCAGGACGGGACCTCCACGAGGTGGAAGAGAGATGCTGAGGAAAACCCCAGCACCACTGAGCACATGCGTCTGCTGCACGAACCCCTGGAAAGGCTGTTCCTGTCCCTCCTGCCTGCCTTTGCCCCGTCCTTGCCTCTCCTGCCCGTCCCTGCCCCTCCTGCCTCCCCCATTGCAGCCCACAGGCAGCAGCCCGCCTGTTCTTCCCGCCCGGCTGGCGAAGACAGTTCTTCTCTTGACCAAAGTTTCAGGCTTTTTATTCTCCTCCCTCTTTATATTTATTTCTCTTTTTTTCGGTTTAAAACCGAAAGTGCGGTGTTCCTTTGGCTTAGGGCAGCCCCGGTCTCTCCAGCAAAATCCGTGCCCCAGCTCACACGGAAATTGCTACGGAATAATAATAAGGGCTGAGAAAGTCCCGCCGCGTTCCCCTTCACTGAGCTTTGTTTGCTCTGATTTATTGCCACCGAACGTTGAAACTTCGGGGCTCTCCCTTCCTGGGCAGGCGGGTTTGGCACGAGCCTTGTTTCCAGAGCTGGGAATGCTGGCGGCCCCACCCCCTTTCTGGGATGCAGGATGCGTCTCCAGGGCAAGGTGCCCCCAGGTCTCTCGGGCATTGCGACACTGGGACGTGTCTGAGCAGACAAAAGTTGGACGCATTTCCCTATCGCGCTGCTGGGCCACTTGTAGAGCGAGTGCGCCTGGTCTCGGAGGTGCTTACTCAGGCTGGCAACCACAACAGCGATGCTGGTGGCCACGGCGGGGATGAGCTTAGGAGTAAAGGAGGGAAGTTGTCTCAAAAGGAGCCACAGGCACAGCGTCAAGGGTTGGGCTGGGCCCTTTTGGGAACTGCGACTGCCTTCCTGTAAAAGCCCCGGTGAGGAAGGGGACGGCTGAACATTGCTGGGCAGGGACCCAGCTTGGCACAGCCACGGGGCCCCGTGAGCAGGGAAATGCTGCTTGCACAAGCCTGGGCACCGGGCACTGCCTGCGTGGCAGCCCGACGGGCACGGGCAGGCGCGGGGAGCCGGAGGGAGGATACGGGGCTGCCGGACCCCTTTGTTCCTCAGCAGGAACCTGGCAGCAGCAGGGCAGAGCCTGCCCCTGGCTGGCTCCACGCCGTGCCCCGTGGGGTGCTGGCTGCACACCGCACTGGCAGGACCAGGGTGCTGCGGCACACGCCGGCATAGCCGCATCCCCTTTGGAGCAGCGCTGGGTGGGCCAGCCTGGAGCAGCCCGGCACGGCGCCTTCCCGGCCTGCAGGAGCAGGATTGTGCTGACTTGGCAGCAGCAGTGTGAAAGTTGCTCAGGACAGGGTTTGGCCGGCTCCGCCGTCCGCCTCCCCCGGCCAAGGGTCAGCTGGCATCGCCTCTTCGTGGGGCCCTGGGATTCACAGCCTGGCCCAGGGACTGCAGGGACAGTCCGGACCCCTTCTTGCCCAGGACCCCCAACCCTCCCCTGAGATCCAGGCTGCTGCATCCTTCACCATCTCCTGTCGTTGGCTGAAGTCCTCGATATCCTTGGCTGGAGGGTGAGGGGAATTGAATCCCCAAGTAGGTGTTTTGTGCTGGCAGAAGACACGTGCAGAGCAATTAGAACAAATGTGAGCATTAATTAGACTTGGGGCTGGGCTGGGCTCTAGGTGATGCTGCCAAGTCCCCCAGCCCTGCAGCCAGCGCAGGCCAGGCAGTGCTGGTGGGCACTGGGGGCTCTGCCAGTGGCAGCTCTCTGCAGACGGCCGGGATGTGCTGGGTCATGCCAGAGCAAGGCACTGAGCTGTGCCTCTACCACGGCTGCGCCTGAGCCCCAGCTCCCCGGCATTGCAGGGCACTTGCAGAGCGTGGGGCAGGCTGTGCTGGGGCTGCCAGCACAGAGAAAAGGTAAGAGCAAAACAGCCCTTGCAGCTGCCCTGGCCTCCTCCATCGCCCAGCCACCACTGGGTGCATGGGCTGGTGCATATGCAGGGTGTCCTCCCTGGCTGAGAGCCACAACCTGGCATGGTCACAGTGCTGTGGCCTTTCCTCCTGCCCCCAGCCCTGCTCTGCAGCCTGGGAAGGCTCTCGGTTCCACTGATCCTTCCTGATGTGGTGTCTGACGGCTGCAGTAAGGGCAGGGGCTGGTGGCATCATGACCCTCTTTTCCTTTGCTTTGGCAGCACCATGGCTCAGTCCAAGGGCACAGTGGTCCTTGCCTACAGCGGGGGGCTCGACACCTCCTGCATCCTGGTGTGGCTGAAGGAGCAGGGCTACGACGTTGTCGCCTACCTGGTGAGCTCTGCACTGAGCCCTGTCACAGGAATCCTGTCCCCAGGGGCTGGGGGTGGAGGAGGTGCTGAGCCATCGCTCTGGGGGGGCTTGGGTGAGCAAGGGGGGGTCCTGGTGTGTGTGTGGCTGTGGTGGTGACCCTGCTCACACTGGTTAACCGTGGTCCAGCCCACTGCTGCTCTGCTGAGCTGCCAGCCCCATGTGGCACAGCCTGTCCCTGCCAGCTAATGACCCTCTGCTAATGAAGTCAGGGAATCAGGACGGAGCCAAGGGGCTTGGCAGAGGGGAACGTGGCCTTGAGATATCCATCTCGGGGGGTGGAACTCCCCTCCTGCCCATGCTGGGTGGCCTCAAGCCCAGCCAGCACGGGCTCTGCTGTGCCTTGCATGATGCCCTGTGCCAAACTGGGCTTGCACTGGGTTTTGTGGTCTTGTTTCACACTGAGTCTTGGTGGTTTCCTGCTTTCCAGGCCAACATTGGGCAGAAGGAAGATTTTGAGGCAGCACGAAAGAAAGCACTGACGCTGGGGGCCAAGAAGGTAACAGTGTCCCTCCTTGCTTCTGGGGTCTTTGAGTGCCCCCTGCTCTCCACCACGGGGGTGAATCCTGTGGAAAGGGTTCACTGAAGGACAGTGCCAATGAGAAATCCCTTCTCCAGAGGTTTTGCCCCAAAGCCTTTTAGCAGCCTTTAGGAAAAGGGAGGCAAAGAAACTTTTCACTGCAGTGTTCCCAAAACTCCAGAGGAGCGGGTTTCCCCCTTAGCAACCCTCGCATCAGGAATGTCACTCTGTGCCGGCAGGTTTACATCGAGGATGTCAGCAGGGAGTTCGTGGAGGAGTTCATCTGGCCGGCGGTCCAGGCCAATGCGCTCTACGAGGATCGGTACCTGCTGGGCACGGCCCTGGCACGGCCCTGCATTGCCCGCAAGCTCGTGGAGATCGCCCAGCGCGAGGGAGCCCAGTATGTCGCCCATGGGGCCACAGGCAAGGTGAGGGGGGACACGGGCAAGGGCAGGAATGGCTCAATGTACTTGGAAGAGGGAGCTGGTCAGGCTACGGGCCAAGCTGTGGGTGCCAGGAGGGGAGCACGGGGTGTTTCGTGGGTGCTTTGCCAGGACTGTGCAAAACTCAACCGTGTTTCAACACTTCCTTCTCACTTCTGGGATTTCTGTGCCCAATTTCGGTTCCGTCTCGCTGTTGGGAAGGCTGGAGTCACAGCTGAATGCTCTGTTTCTGCCAGCAATTTCAAAACGCTGGGGCTTCCCGGGCCGGGAGCCGACTGAGACTGAGCCAGCACGACCCGGCACGGTTAGGGGCATCCTGGGAGAGGTGCGACTGTCTCAGGGCCTGTCCCTATTCCTGTCCCCAGTTCTGGCTCTCCCGGTCCCTGTCCCCATTCCTGTCCCTATCCCGGCTGTGCCAGTCCCTACCGCGGTTGTTCCGGTCCCTGTTCCCATCCCCGCTGTCTCCGCTGGCCGCAGGGAGGACACTTTGCCGCTAGAGGCAGCCAGAGACCGTGGAAAGGGGATGCTCGGTGCCAGCCCCTTCCTGGAGAGGGGGAATCCCCCGCGGGGAGCGTGGGACCTGCGAGACGTGACCGTGGGTCACCCCCGGCACCTGCAACCGCTGCCCAGCCCGGGGCGGCGACACCTGGGGCAGGTGAGGGCTCAGTGGGTTAACCCTGGACCTGCTGGGTGCCTCCTCCTCCTCCTCTTCACACAGCCCGTGCTTAGGGGTAAGGCGAGGTGACCCCCTGGGGAGATCGCAATGGGTTTGGGGGTCCCCACGGTGAAAGGGGGATGTGAAATGCAGCCAGGAGACTGCCGAGGGACATGCCAGCACCCAGGAGATGGGGCAGAGGGGCAGCT
>VZRV01008784.1:695265-727009 GCA_013398115.1 Falcunculus frontatus
GGGGATACATGACTGGAATAACTCTCAGGCTGCAATTGGGTCCCTGTTCCCCTTTCCGTCCATCTCATCCACCCCCAGCAGGACTTTCTTGAAAGCCCCCGCTCAGAGGTGTCTTGGAGTAACACACCCCCGGTGCGATGGTGTCCCCTCTGCTCCCAGGTGCCACCAGCCGTCCCTGCTGGCAGGGGCACCCTCGATGGCTGCACTTCCCAAGCCATTAAGCCGCGGGCACAGGCAGGGACTGGCTGCGGGTAACTCGACCCGGCTGCGGAGTCTTAAATGGGACCATCTGGGGTGGCCCCGCTGCCGGAGCAGATGGATGTGGTTTGGGCCTGTAAGGGAAATGAGTGCTCTGCTGGATGTACTTGCCTGTGTGTAATAGTCCTTCGGGAATCCCAGCCCGGGTGTAAATGTATCCTCCGGGCCAGGCCGATGGGAGGGAAGTGGGGGTCCTTAAGCCCCTTGGTGTGGGTGGAAAATAGGCTTCAGTGAGCGCTATTCTCTTGGAAGTGCTCGTAATTCCCAGCCTTGCTCCTGCTCCTTGCCCCTTCCCAGCTACCTGGACTCATTAGTGGGACCAAGCAAGGGCCAATTAAGGTAAAAGGAGATTCCGAGCTATTTAATTATGAGCTGCTGCATCCCTCTGCTCACTGTGGTCTTTCCCCCACCTCGCCCTCTTCCTTTTTGTGTCCTTTGATGCCTTTGGGAAAAAAATACCCAAATCTGGTTTGAACACACAGCTATCAGGAGCTACAGGAAAGGTGGTTTGAGGTTCAAACCAGCCATGGAGAGGGACCAGGAATGATCCCATGGGACAGAGGATCCCTGCCCTCTGTGCCCAAGGTTTCCAATACCGCCAGGAGAGCTGTGACTGGAGCCAAGCAGCTCCTCAGAGGCTGCATGTGTGTGTTGTCACATCCCGGGCTGGGGTGACCCCTCAGCACCTCCCATTCGTGTTTCAGGGCAATGACCAGGTTCGGTTCGAGCTCACCTGCTACGCCCTGTGTCCCAAGATCAAGGTAAGGCACCCAAAACCATCCCCTGCCTCCCCACTGCCAGGCTCCTGGCCTCTCCCCAGCTGGTGGGAATTCTGCTTTAACACCACTGCAAACGGCTCTGCCTCACTTTAACAAGCCACCAGCTGCACGCAGCGACGTTTTGGCATTTCAGGAGGCTGTAATGATCCTTAATTGACCTATTTTTACCCCAAACACCACGAGGCCAC
The DNA here is from genome assembly GCA_013398115.1 of Falcunculus frontatus. Lineage (NCBI taxonomy): Eukaryota > Metazoa > Chordata > Aves > Passeriformes > Falcunculus > Falcunculus frontatus. The sequence goes on from VZRV01008784.1 coordinate 696,491, forward strand.
AGAGGAAACAGTACCAAGGCAGCTGCTGGATAATCGATGCTGCCTGCTTCCCCTTTGCATCCAGTGCCTGGTTAGGGTCAGGGTTTGGTTTACTCCCACCTTGTGCTGGGAGATTAAATTTCAGCTGGGGGACCAACACCCTGTGGGTCTTGGCTCCCTTGGCAGGGGAGCAGAGGGGGCCCAGGGGCTACAAGAGGGCTGGGGGCTTCTCATCTCATGCTTCTGCCCTCCCACCAGGTTGTTGCGCCGTGGAGGCTGCCCGAGTTTTACCAGCGCTTCCCTGGGCGCCGTGAACTGATGGATTATGCCAAGGTAGGAGCTGGTGTGGGGTAGCCACAAGATGCCCAGGGCAGCAAAAAGTGCTCAGAGTGCCTGTGAAAGCATAGGGTAGCCATGGGATTCTTGGAGTGACCACGGGATGCTCACCATGACTTGGCAGGTGACAGCAGCACACTCTGCACAGCATCCCTGCAGCACCACCTTGGAGCCTCCTGATCAGGGTTTGCCCCCCCTTTCCTCTGTTTTTTTTTTTTTTCCTCCTTCCTTTCTAAAAGCCCCATAATTACCTGGCTATTAATGGTAACCCGCTTTCCAAGGAAACAGGTCCCAGCTCCCTGATTTGTGTAACAGACAAAGCAAATACATTCACCTTTGTTGTCCCTTCTTTTTTGAAGTACAAGTTACAATAAAACACATGAGAAGTTTTGCATCAGGTTTTTATGTGCCCACCAGGGTACCTTTCTTTTTTAGCGACTTCATCGAAATGCTTGACAACTCGGCTCAATCAATCAAAAGGGAAAAGTCAGCTCTGTGCATAAACCAGAAAATTGCTTCAGTTTTTAAATAGCTGCCATCGAAGCTGCCTGGGTAATCTCTGGGAAGGAGAGGTGTGGAGCTGGAGGGATGTGGTATGGGGTGAGGAGCCCTCCGAGCCCATTAGGGCTGCCGGGAGAGAGCAGCGTGTTGAGGATTGTGTTTGCCATCTGCCGTTGTATTATGAAGGGGAGAGTTTACGAGAGCTTTCCATATGTTGCCAAACAAATTGTCAAATAGGGGAGTTATTAAGAGCGCCGCGGTTTTATTGTATGGAAAATGGAACATGTGTTTTGGGTTTGGGGGTTTTGTTTGGTTGTGGGGATTGTTTTGTTTGTTTGGAAGGGGGGAAAAGGTAAATGAAATGGATTGGGGCCCTGTTTCAAGAGCAAAAGGTTGTGAGGTGAGGGTTTTAGTACTTCTCAGTCTCTGGTTATCTGTTACAAAAAAAAAGGTGGTTTCCCTTCTTTTTCATCCTTAGGAGAGGGAGAGGCATGGCCAGGTCCTTTGAGCCACACCTGGATGTGCTCACCTTGGTGCTGAGGGATTATAAAATGTTGATGTTTGGGGCTCCATTGGTGCCAGGGAAAGCCAGGATCTGTTTTACCATGGCACAGCTCTTGCCGTGGATTTGTTGCCCGGGGGCTGGAGCCAGCCTTGCTCTGGCAGCAAATCCATGCCAGTGGCTGCTTCATCCTCATACACTTTAATGAGAACAGCCAAGCTCTCCTGGGTGCTGCTCCAGGATTAGCCTTGCCATGGGCAGAGCCAGGTGGGACAGAAGCTGAGAACAAAAGCCCTCTTTGGTCCTGTCACCTTTGGCTCCAGCCAAGGCTGCCTAGGCCCAGTAGATGTTGGGTCTGGACTTGGAGGATGCTCTCTGAAATGGTGTGAGGATGGATTGGGGAGCACTGGCTTCCCCAGCTGCCAGGAGGAGGCAGAGGCAAGAGAGGGCTGGCCGAGGACACGAGTCAGCTCAGGATCCCTGGGTATTCAGGTCTGAAAGATGGATTTGTACACCCCAGGTGAGATGGGTGTGCCAATGGTGGGTCTCTTCTTGCAAGTACAAGATAGGACAAGAGGAAATGGCCTTAAGTCTTGCCAGAGGAGGTGTAGATTGGATACTGGGGTGTCCCAGCAGGCCCTACACTGGAATTATGGTGGGGGACCAGCAAATCAGAACCCATGAGCCTGAGGCCATGTCCCCCCAGTAGCAGGGCTGAGTCAGTCCCTCTGCAACATCAGGAGATCTCAGAACCTTGTTCCCATCTCAGGTGACGGTTTGAGGGCTGTGATGTAACAACAACAAGCATTTCCTTCCCCCCTTCCTGGCAAACAAGAAACGTCCGCTCAGCCTCTGCTCCTCTGTTCCTGGCTGAGCCCTTGACGAATGTCCCTGCTGTGGTGACACTGAAATGCCAGCACTGCCCAGCAATGTACAGACACATCAAGGCACAGTGGGAGCCGCTGTCTCCATCCCTGTCATGCCATGGCTGTCCCACACCCAGCACGTTGTGGCTCGGCATCCAGGCAGGGTGGGCGATGTCCCCACTGGCTCCAGTTGTCAGCCTGCTGCCGTCACCTCTCCCGCTAATTCTCCCACGTATTCACCTCGTCTTCACAGGCAATTTCGCCCATTGAAATGTCAGTGGATAAATGAGCATGCTGGTGACCTTGTTAGGGAGCTGGGCTCGGTGCTGCATCGTGCCGGGGAGGCAGCCGGTGTGGGGCCACACGTCCCTGGGCATGGCGTGCTCAAGGTGCCTGGGCTCAGAGGGACACTGCCACCTGCTTGGGGTGTATCTGCTTCACCACGTGTTTGCACGAGGCTGTGAAGATGCATTGCTGTCCCCTCATGACAGAACATCAGTCCTCTTTAGGCTCTAGAGCATCCTGTGGATCTGGGGACTCGTGTCCCTGTGTCACCTCCCCTTGCTGAGAAGCCAGGCTGGGGGAATCATACAATCATGGAACATCTTGAGTTGGAAGGGACCCACAGGATCATCTAGTTCAGCTCCCAGCCCTGCAAAGAACACCCCAATAATCCCACCACATACCTGGGAGCATTGCACCTTCCTGGCCCTGGACCTAGGAAAAGTAGACAACATCTGTTCTGGTGTCCCCATCTCTGGGGTTCATAGGGTGCTCTGGGGCCCCTTGTCAGCCTGTGGCAGGGCTGGGGTGGCTGTTGTCCCCCCAGCCACACTGTGTCCCTGGTGTCCCTGTTGAGGTGGCCCTTGTGGTGGGAGCGGGTCAGGGACATGGGAGCCCATCTTGCTCTGTGCTGCCTTGCTGGTCACCATGGTTGTGCCTTTGTCTTTTTGGGGCTGATCCTGCTGGGAACCAGTGTCAATGAGAGCTGGCTTTCCCTGCAGGCTATCTTACCCCCACTCTCCTTCTCCTGGCAGAAACATGGGATCCCAGTGCCTGTGACGCCTCAGACGCCCTGGAGCATGGATGAGAACTTAATGCACATCAGGTGAGGAGCTGGGCAGGTGGGGAGCTCCTATGAGGTGAGGACCCGAGGTCTGGGGCCCCAGTCCCCTCCATCCTACATGTCTAGAACAGCCCTTCACACATCCGTTGCCTCAGGCTGCCCTACCACACGCTGATCATGGGTGACTCCAAATCCTCCATCCTTCCTTTCTATCCAGTTGTCCACTTTCCATGTGGCAGCCTCCATCTCCTGGACTCTCCCAAGACTGGCTCTCCTTGTAGGGTTGCTGCTAAAATGCCCTGGAAATCCATAACATATACTTATGTCCATCCTCATGGGGTGGGTGGGAGCGGGGGTCTCGTCCGGGTGGGTTTTGGGGTTGCAAGTTGCAGGTGCTGCAGTGACTTCTCTCTCCTTCCCTGCCTGCTGTAGCTACGAAGCCGGGATCCTGGAGAACCCCAAGGTAATCGATCACGGCCACCCTGCCAGCACGGCAGCCACGGGGCCGGGGGCGTCTCGTGTGTTTGCAGCCTAATTGGAAATTTCACGGCGGGGCCGTCCGTGTGTGCGGGGAGGCTCCGCCACCGCCCCGGCCTCCCCCGGCACGTTAATTGCTGCTGGCGTGAATAGGGGAAGGGACCGTTCAGGGTGACACCGGAGGGGACAATGTCGCGGGGCAGCAATAAAGGAGCAATTAGACAGCCGCGGTGCTGGCGGGAGAGTCAGAGCTGGTGGCGGGTGGCAGAGGTTCGGGGTGTCCCTTGCAGCTCGCCCAACCCTCCTTGCCTTCCCAACCCTCTATCCATGGGGCTGTGGGGTAAAACCTCCCTTGGGTGGGTGGTGTGGAGCAATTCATCCGTGGGGCCACCAGCTCTGGCTACCAACAGGGACTCGCGGCCGGGCGCTGCCGGTGACAGCGCCACATCTCCGGCCGCTCCGAGCGGTGCTCGCGGTCCTGCTGGCCCTGCCTGCACTGTTCATGCTCCAGCGGGTCACCGCGCCCGGCCGCTATTTAAACTATCCATCAGCTCTAATTAGACAGCCCGGGGCGAGGAGGGGAAGGAAGGCAGGCGGAGAGGGAGCGGAGCCGCTGCAGCTCCGTGCCCGCAGCCGGCTCCCGCAGCGGGGCTGACGCGTGCCTGCGACGGGGCCGAGAGGAGGAGGAAGGTGGAGAAGGGGGTCCCGCTCCTCCTTTGGTGCCCTCCAGAGCTGTCTGTGGGTCAGGCTTTGCAGAGCCGGGGTCCCGTGGGGTCTCCTCCTCCCGGAGGGTGGTTGGCACAGGGATGAGTGGTCGGCCTTTAGCTGAAGGTAGCACGGGACTGACCCGCACCCATCCTGACCCACCCTGCCGCACCCAGCACCTCTCCTCTTCTCTCGGGGAAGACCCCCACTCCCCAGGCTCTGCCAAGCCCGCTCCCTTTCCAAAGCCAGCTTGGAAATGGGGCTGACCAGTGCCCTGACCCCATCCCCGAGCATCCTCTGCTCGGGCACCTCACCCTATGACAACGCTGGGAGGTGGCTTCCTGGAGAGCGGTGTCACTGCTGTCTCTGCCACTGCTGTCCCCTTCCCCGGCCCAGGAAGCGGTGCTGGGCACAAGGTGGCCAGATCCGGGGTGCCAGGCACTGCGGGCTCCCCTCCCCAAACCCCCGGGACCTGCCAAACGCAGGGATTTGAAAGCAGATGGTTGAGCTATTTTCTGCCTCTGTGAGGCCCGATTGAAGGGCAATGAGGCAGCTAATGTGGAGAAAGATAGAAATTTACTTGCTTTAACTTCATATGGCACTCTGAAAGAGTTCATTCAGTCCCGGGCACAACAATATCAGCCGGATGAATAAACCATTTGCGGCATCGATAGCTCTGCATCATGGTTTACTTCATGGACCATTTGCTTCCAATTTCTTCTCTTCTTGCCCCGTTTTTCTTGCTTCTTTCTTCCCCCCTCCCTCTCTCACTTTCCACACACTCTTCCTTTTTTTTTTTTCCTTTTTTTCCCCTTTTTTTTTTTCTCCTTTCTCCCCTTTAAAGATGACATTGCAGGACTAGCCCCCCTGCGGGGAGAGATAAATAGAAGGCATTGATACACTGCAACAAACTATTTGTCATTTGAACTGTGCTTTTAGGAGAGAGAATAAAAAGAGGACAGACTCGCACCGTAATGATGGAATGCAAGCCAAATGTCACTTTTATTTCTATTTAGTTATTTTATTTAATAGGGGTTTTCATAGTTGGCTCAGAAAATTGGAAACTACCTGACTTTGACTTCCAATGTTTAGTAAAGAGTTTTTAATACTTTCCGGTATTTTTTCTCCCACCCCCCTCCATCTTTTCCTTTTGAACTCAAAGTTTTTCATCATCTCTCACAGGTTCATCTAGTTAATAAGTGTGATCAGGGCTAGGAAAGGCCAGACGATGTAAAATTGAAATCCACAGCCCGTGTAATCTGTGTGGGTGGGCACAGGGGAGATGCGCCTGCCTGCCAGTACTTCTGCCTTAAAACGAGGGAAAGGGGTAAAAATGACTTAAAATGGGAAGTGAGGAGGGGGTGGCCGCAGTGAGTGCTTGGGTGGCTATGTCTGTATTCCCAGGATTTGGCTGTGGCTGGTGTTGGGATGTGCACCCCGGGGTTTGGGGTGAAGCAAGGGGTTCCCCCCCAGTGTGGAGGGTGGGATGGGATGCTCGCAGCTGTGTGGGCTTCCCTCAGGTGCTGGCAGTAATCCAGAAAATATAAATACGTTGGGACCAAAATAAATGGAAGTTTCCACTGAAATTCTTATTGCCTTTCTGGAAAAATTTTAGGTGAAAACTTCTTCTGTAGAGAAATAAATTTTCCCTTTAAAAAGCTTAAATTTTTTTTAGAGCAATCGCTTTTGGTTGGATTATTATGGGGCTTTTTTTTCCTAACTTGCTTTATACCTTATCATTTTTTTCCTTGCTGGAAATAAGAGACGGGAGGAAAAGGGACATTTAAAGGTCCCTTCCATCCCAAATTATTCTATGATTTGATGAAGTGAGCAGAAGAGCTGGGCTTTAAAAAGGAAAAGAAGAACAGGGAGAACGTGGGCCAGGCATTTGGTGTGTGGGTGCAGGCAGGGCCCCACTGCCCAGAGATGCCCAGAGCTCCAACTCTGTCCAGCTGGGTTTAGTGGGGAAATACCAGTTTGCCACCTTTTAAAAGGCTGCTTGACTCTCCATGGTGCTGCACATGCCCTGGGTGCTCTGTGCCTCCATTCCCCCTCCACCTCCTGGAGCTGTGGCTGGGTGGGGAGTCCCTCTGGAGACAGGAGTTTGCAAACACAGATCTGAAAGTATTCTGGGGTCAGCCTGTGCAGTCACATCATGGGTGAGTGCCGAGGGGCCATGTGAAATTGCAAAGCATTTGCTCTCCAGGACAGAAAGCTTTTTTATATTATATTTCCCCCCCCCCTTCTTCTGGCACGCACTTCAATTGCAGCAATTCACCATCAGCACCCGAGCCTCTGCTGGCCTGGCTCTGATGGAGATAAGATGCCTCTTCCCTATAAATCTCAGGAAAAAAAAATATACATAAAGGTTGATGTGCTCTGAAATGGGTTTTTGCTTTGTTGCTCTATTTTCGCCCGTGTGTATTAACCCCGGGGACACCATGAAAGAGCCGGTGTGCCAGGAGCACCTGCTGGGGTCAGGCCTCCTCATTAGTTTTTTCGGTCAGCGCCGAATAAGCCCGGCCGTGGTGCGGGGACGCGCGGGCGCCCGCCCGCCCCGCCGCTCGCTGCCGGCGTCCTGCTTTTCCCTGCCTGACTTGCTTCTCCGCAGCCATCCCGCCTCCAGCTGTGGGGGCGTTGGAGGAAAAGATGAGATCAAGTTGAGGGGAAAAATTGGCTGATTCCGCCAACCCCTTTGTTCCCGGGGCCCCCGGTAAGCGCCGGTGCCGTGCCAGTCCTGTGCTTTGGGATGGGGGATGCACCCCTGGGAGGGGGATGCGCTTTGGGATGGGGGATGCGCTCCGGGGTTGGGGCTGCCAGCAGCGTTGGCCATGGCAGTGCCACTGACTGTCCCTCTTCTCTCCCTCTCCCTGCAGAACCAGGCTCCTCCCGGGCTCTACACGAAGACCTGTGATCCCGCCAACTCTCCCGACACCCCGGACGTGCTGGAGATCAAGTTTGAGCGGGGTAAGAGCCTCCTTGCTGCCAGACCCTCGTCCCTGGGTGCCCAAGACAAGCCCCACTTCCCAGCCAGGACTGGGGTTCCCTGGCAGCTGGGAGCATCCCCAGGGTGGGGGCAGATGGGTGAGCTCTGATTCGTGATATCGGAGCTGAAGATGATGCTTGCAGCACATCAGGGCTCCTTGAGGTGTGCAGAGGGTCTGAACAGATCTCAGGGGCTTTCTGGGACCCCTCTGAGATAGGAGAAGAGTCTGAGCCCCCTCACCCACCATCAAGGTGCAGTGGGCACAGGGTCCCGTCTCCTGCAGGTGGCACACAGGTGGCTCTGGGGACATGCAGGTGATGCTGGCCAGTGAAACAGCTGGGGAGACACTCCAGCAGGATTTGGCTGGTGATGCTATCATGGAGGAGACAGGGATGCTCCATTGCAATCCCTGGGGACACACAGCAGGGCCCAGCCCCGGAGCCATCCCTGAAGAGGGGACACCGGGCAGCATCTCCACCTCTGCCAGCCGTGGCCATCCCCGTGCCACCATCCATCCTGGCAGCAGTGACGAGCCCAGCACAGGCTGGGGGGAGACCCCGCTGGGAGGGGACACCCCCTCCCCGCCGCCAGCTTCCCTGCTCCATTATAATGATCCCCCTGCAAGGAGTAGCCCCCCTCCCGGCAGCCCATTCAGCCCCTAGTTAATTTATTTGAAGTTTTAATCTAATTATTAACTATTTCAAAGGCTAAGCAGCTTTCAGCAACAACAGCCCCGACAACGTCGGCTCTTCGCCGAGCGGACCCCGGCCAATATCCCGGTGGAGGACGAGGAGAGAAAGAGCCGGGGCGAGGGGAGGGCGCGGGGTGGGGGGGCCTGCGCCGAGAAGCAGCTTAAGGTTCATTATTGCCGCGAGTTTACATTAAATAGCATTTTACAACTGAGTTTATAAACCCCTGGAAAATAGGGGTTTAAGGGGGGGGCAGTGGGGGGGAGCTGACAGCCCCCATCACTAGACAGGGCTCTTGCGGGCGCCTATATAATAAAGACTAGAAAGGGAGGCATTGAGGCTGATTGGCAACTGATAGTGCGTTAAATGGTAATGAGGAGGGCAGATGGAGGGGGGATTAGCCTCCAACTCCGCACCGCTTTTCTTTGTGGGCCCCGCAGCCCCCTTGTCAGCTTCCTAATACATTTATTGCTCATTTCACACCGCTAAAGAAAAATGCCTCTTTCTATTCAGCATCCCCCCCCACCACCCCGCTCTGCTTTGCTCCTGCCCGGCGCCCTTAAAAAAAAAAAATTAAGGAGAGGAAAAAAGAAAAGGTGTCATAATTAATTCATGGCAGGGAGCACCCCGCCGCGGGGTACGTGTGCGTGCGTGTGCGAGCAGCCGTGCCCCGGTGTGGGGGTCCCCCCCAGACACCTCCCATGCTGGTGAGGGAAGGAGGGGGGGGCACACATTTGTCACTCTGTCTCCCCTCCCCGGCAAGGGCTGGTGGGACAGAAGGTGCTGCGCTGTAAGACAATTGCGGAGCGTGAAATTCAATTAGTTAAGGGCCTGGTTGCAATTTCACAGGCCCTAAAAAAAAAAGAGAGGGAGAAGAGAGAGGAAAAGGGGGGGTGACGTTTTTATGGCCTTTTTTATTTATTTATTTCGCTCCTCTCCCGAGGTGGGTCCCCCTCCCCTTGCCTCCCCCTCGCACCAGCTTGGATATGCCTTTTTAAGAAGTTATTTAGAGTTCATATCTGTCACATCTATTTAACGCCCACGGGATGATGTTCCGGGGGGATCCTGACACCGGCTGATCCTGCCCATCCTCTCTCCCTGCCTCTGCAGGTGTCCCAATAAAGGTCACCAACACTGGGGATGGAGCCACTCATTCCTCGGCCCTGGAGCTCTTTGTGTACCTGAACGACATCGCGTGAGTGCCACCCTGCCCGGCTGGCAGAGGGGACAAGGGCAGCATCCCCAGGGTACCCAGGCTGGGGTGGAAGCAGGATGCTCACAGCAGACACATCCTGATGAGCCCAGGAATGGTGGTCAGCAATGGGACGGTCCCAGTAAGGTCCCAGTTGGGTCCCAGTTGTACCATAAATGCCAGGAAGCAGAGCTGGGCACCAAGGCCAGGAGCACGAGGGTATAAATACCCCAGGGTTTAGCTCGCTGTGCACGAGGAGGATTAAAAAGTCCTCTGAAAGCTCTCTGGTCTGCCTGCGTGCCCCAGCTGCCCTGCCCACTGCAGGGCACCCTTTACTTGTTGTCCCATCTCAGTCCTGGACCCCCTGCTCTCACATCTTGCCTCACCCTGCCTCCCTGGGAGGATTCAGCGTCCTTTTTGTGTGGAGAATTGACTTTTTTGGGCCATGGAGACCTGCTGGCCAGGCTCACTGCCCTTTTCTATTCCTGTCTCCACAGAAGCAGCTCCTTTGGGGTTTTCTTTCCTGTGCCACCCCATGCCTGCTTTCTGCTGTTGCTGGCACAGAACCATCCTCAGGAGTTTTCCCAAAAATACAGCAGCACCCATGAGGGCACCTGCTCCTCCTAAGTGCCACCCAGCGCCTGGCCATCCTCCTCTGTGTCTCTGCCTCCATCCTCCTGGTGGTGAATGGGAATGAACTTTTCCATGTAGTTCACTTTTTAAATGGTCATTAAGTGGTTTCAAAATTACTTTGGGAATACAGCTGTGGCGTGTTCTGTCTCCTTGCCCAGTTTATTTTCCAGTGGCCTGAGTGCCATAGCTGCCTGTGGCAATGGTGGGCCCAGTGACAAGTGAGAGACTGGTGGAGAGAAAAATCAATTTCCTTGTCACCTGCCTTATCTGGGGTCTCTACTGATGGTCTTCAGTGCTGCTCAGGGGCTGGCCCAGTGTCATTTGGGGCTTTTCCCCATTGTCCACACCTCTGACCCACGTTTCACAGCCACCTGTGCCCCACTGTGGGACCGGGACTGCTGCAACTTCCTTTTCCTCACAGGGGCAAGCACGGGGTCGGGCGCATCGACATCGTGGAGAATCGCTTCGTTGGCATGAAATCCAGAGGTGAGCTCACCCTGCCCTAAAGAGATGAAAAATGGGAAAACCATGGTGGGATATGGTGGGTGCTCAGTAACCCTGGGGTGCTTTGGTTCAGGTCACGCCAGCAGCTCTCAACCTTTCCCTCCCCATCAGCTTTTAGAAGAGATTTCCCCGTGAGAGGGACTTATTGTTGCTCTCTAAGGACAGCAGCTGCCCTGGGTCCCAGTGCCTCCAGTGAGACCTGTCCCCAGTGGGAAATGCACCAGGCTGTGGGGAGATGCTCAGGGAAGGTCCTGGATGGTGCCAGACTCTCTAATACCTGTACAAAACACAGGGAGCTGGTGCAAGTTACTGTTTGTGGGTTTTTTTAAAGCAAATCTCTGATTTATCTACACATTTTTGAGGCCGTGTCTCCTAATATTGATCTTCCATCGGGATCAATTTCATTGGAAACCTCTGGAGGCAGCGAGCTGCCCTATGCAAAACGAAGTAAGGAGGTGGCTCAGCATCATTTCCCAACTCCTTGCTCCAACTCTTTTGTCTTAAATCTCATTAATACCTAATTAAATGCTCCCTTTCTTTAAACTTGCCCTCTATGCAGGATGTCAGCAAATATTCTGGTAAGACTAAGCCTGTGGTCTTCCTCCCCACCACAGGGCACCAGCATCCGCTGCAAAAGGCAAGAAACAAAACCCAAAATCATTTGATCTGAGTTTGAATAACCAAATTAAAACCAAAAGAAGGAAGGAAAAACCCCAACCCCGACCCGCACGCGCCAGCCTGCGCATTTGCATGGAGGATGCTGAGTAATTTGTCAAAATCTATTTTATTTTTTTAAGAGCCACTGACATGCTCTAGTGACCCTTCCAGCATTTAATAATTTCTCTAAACCCCATTTAACTGTCATGTCTGTCTCCTGTGTGACATCGCCGAGCGATCGCTGCTGTTTGTGCGCTGGCGGATGCGGGAGGACCGGGGGTTCTGGGGACGGCACTGCAGGGATGAGACTTTGGGGTGGGTTCCCCGTGGGGATGAGACCTTGGGGTAGTCACCCCCTTTGCTTTAAGCAGGATCCTGCCCCTGGTTGGCTTCTTGGGATTAAGAGAAACCTCCCAGAAATCTGCTCTGCGAGATGTCCTGTGGGAGAGATGAAGAGGTGGGATGGGAGCAGGATGGAACAGGAGGGTGCTGTGGATGCTTGCCCCCACCCTGGAGCTTTTGGGGTGTAGGGCAGCTCAGGGTGAGCCCACCCCTGCCTGGAGCATTTTGGACCCCAAATGGGTTTAGGATCAATGGTGCAGGAGATGGGAGCCGGGCTTGGAGGAGACAATCCCTTAAACCCCAGCAGTGTGTGGTGGCCCCACAGATTTGGGGTTCTGCAGGGGAAACTGAGGCACAGGCAGCAGCATGGCCAGAGCCTTCCCTGTGGTGGAGGTGGCAGCGAAATCACCTTCTCTCCCTCATCCCCCAGTCCCAGGAAGTCAGAGCAGAGAAAAATTCATTTGCATTGATTTTTACTAAGCTCCTGATTGAACTTCGTTAAGGCCTAATGGGCGAGGGGCTCATGGAACTCACCCGCACGAGCCTTTTAAGCCCTATTAACTCGGTTTTGCCATATTTGTTTTAGTGGGAGGAGGGTGGCTGATTACAGGGTGCCAGGAGCAGCACTCCAGCCGGTCGGGGGGCACGGCTGGGCCGGGGGCTCCGGGCTGCAGCAGGAGCACGGCCCTGCCTCTCCCTCCCTTTCACATCCTCATTATCAAATTATCTTTTTAACTCCGAAGGGGGGCTAATTAAGTGAAGTAAATGAAATCAGTGGGGAGGAAGAGGGAAGGAGGGGGGTGGCCGCTGCCAAAAGCCAAGCGCTGCTGTCGGCTGGGGCTTTTCCTCCCCTTGGCTTTCTCCTCCTTTTTCCCTTTCCTCCTCTGGATGTGCTGAGCTGATGGAGGGAGGAAAGTGGAACACCCCTTCCCTGCAATGAACGCACACCAGGCCAAACTCGGCCTCCAGGCTCAGCCTCGGACCTGGACCAGGGGTAGGAATTTGGGCAGCATTTTCCCATGGGCACAGCATTGCCCTGCCCTTCCCCTCGGGAAGGCACCACGTCCCTTCCTGTCCCACGGGTGACGTTGGGAGTGACAGCCTGCACTCAGCACAGCAAAATTGCTCGGATGGAGGTGAAGTGACAGCCGAGGTTACAAATTAGAAAATTTTAAGTAGCAGCAGCTGTCTCCTTGGCTGCCCCCCTCCACGTCCCCCCTGCTCCAGTCCCCCCTTCCCCAGCAGTAATTATGGGGTGATTGAAGCATCGTTGGGCTGCAGTGCTGACACCTCTGTCTTTTTCCTGTAAACACGGGGAGATGAAAATAGACACTTGGAGATGCTGAGAGTGTCACTTTGAAGGTGTCTCTTGTCTCCTCGGCAGCTGCGAGGCTGGAGAGTGGCTGTCAACTGCCCTCCCCTCTGCCCCGGCTGCCATGCTCTGGTCCTGTCCTCCAGCACCCGCAGATGGGCAGGAGGTGGGGGTCAAGGCATGTACCCAAATCTTCAGCCCAAACTGCCTTTAACATCTCCTAAGGGGAAGGAGAGGGAATATTAGTTGTGTTAGTGGTGGGCTCAGCTCCACAGTCAGAGGCTGGAGGGGACAAAGAGCAGCTCTCTGTGCCCATGTGCCACTGCTGTGCCCATGGGGACAGCTGGGGTTTGGTGTTAGCTCAGCTGTCTGCTCCCACAGCCCTGAGGGAATGGATGTTTGGTGAACACCTGAGCTGCCCCAGGGACTGGGCTGCAACATCTCTGGAGTGGCTGGAGAGGAGGGGTTGGCTCTCCTTTGGGACGTTCAGATTGCGTTCTGTGCCTGTAGGATGCTGAAATCGTGGATGCTGCTTGGGATGAGATCGGATGGAAGAGGCTTGGGCTGCTGCCCTTGTGGCTCCCGTTGTGTCTGTGGGACCGTGGCCACACTGGGACAGGACATGCTGAGCCTGTGCCACTCTCCAGGGCACCAAGAGAGCAGAGCCTGGTGAAGTTCTGAGCCCTGTGGGCTCCCCTCAGCCTCTCCTTCAGTGGGGACAATTTCCTACAGGGTTCCTCTGTGCCCTTTGCCATTCCCATGAGTGTGCCATAGCGATGCCCAGCATTGGGAAGGGACCATCCCCATAGGCAGGCAGGGGACAGGGACACGGAGCGGCCCTGGCTGTGGACAGGTTACAGCCTTTCCCATCAGGTATTCACTGCAGGACCAGCTCAGCATTTCCCCACGATGTTTCCACCTGCATCCGACATGGATGGGAGCACTGCGTGGCCATACTCATATTTAAACACCAAGTAACCACATCATGCACAAAACAAGCCCTGAACGGCTGGAACAAAGGAGCAGCTTGCTGAAATAATTAAGCATCCTCCGTCCCCAGGCCTTGTGCAATGGGGGGGCAGCAGAAAGGGACTGGGGGGGGGCCCTGCCAACCCCAAAGGAGGTTGCCCTCCCAGCCCCCAGGTAGCCTCATTGCTTCCCAGCGGATGCACGGGGTCCTTTCTCGCCAGCCGAGGGGAGAGGAGGGTATTTCAGGCCCTGCGCTCCCCATGCCTGTGCCCTGCTCGTTCTGTTAATTACAGGTTTTCAGCCGCAGACCGTTGGGCACGGATGGGTGGGGGGATCGGTTCCCAAACCCTGTCATTTAGCCTCATCAGAGTGCCTCTTCAAAGAGGGGAATCTAGAAATTTTCTCCGCAAGGTGCGGAGTGGACTGTCTCGGCCCCAGCATGAATATAATGACAGATGCATTTTACAGCGAGCTGAGACTGAATGCGCTCGACCACGGCTCCTTCTGTCAGCCAAGTCATTATTTTTTGTCATTTGCTGACAGTTTTGGTCTCATTCGTTTCTCTCTCTTTTTCTGCTTTTCCCCCTGCCTGGAAAAATGGCTAGGTATCTATGAGACCCCAGCAGGAACGATCCTATACCATGCACATTTAGATATCGAGGCCTTCACCATGGATCGGGAAGTGCGGAAAATCAAGCAGGGGCTCTCCTTGAAATTCTCGGAGCTGGTGTACAATGGTACGTACAGTCCAGTCCTGCCACTGCAGCATCCTCCCAGCCTTCCTCCTCATCCTCCCTCGTTGCTGCTGGAGGTTGCAGGTCACACTGGTTGTAAAACTCAGGTCCAGGTGTGGTTTTTGAGGCTGCTCCTGGGGAAAAAGATGAATTTGGGCTGAGCAAAACCCCAAGCTGTGTCTGCTTTCCTGCCGAGGGAGTGCCGTGCCTGCCTTTGGGAGGCAATGCCATCTTCCATGAGGGCTTGCTTATAGCATCTCTCCCAGCCCAGTGCCACCACTTCATCCCAACCAGCACATTCAGATATAATTCACCATCATTTTGCCCCCTCTCACGTCACCTTTCCCCAGCTCTCCCTTCCAACCCCTTCCACCTCCGCCTTTGCCTCATGCACACTGGGATATGGGGCACCCAAACTTTAAACTCCAAACCCTGCCACAGGATTTGAAGCTGGAGAGCTGTCCCTGTGCCCTGGCAGTGTGGCACAGGGGACTCTCGAGGTGCCGGGGGGTGCGGGACAGAGGGTCCCGGCTATGCTATGTGGTGCTCAGCCCACACAGGGGCACTGCGGGTTGGGGCTCCCGGTCTGGGACAGGACAGCGCTGCCTGGAGAGGGCTGGGAGCTGTAAGGGATGAGGGGATGCTGTCTCACCCCGGCAGTGAAGGACAGCAGTGCAGCCCTGTGTCCTTCCTCCCGTGGAGTGGCCGCAGCTCCACATCACGGGTTGGGTTTGAGGGGTCGCAGCTCAGCATTTCCCCTGTGCCACAGGGAACAGCTCCCCGGCCTGGTACCCTGGGAGGAGAACCAGCACTGCCCTGGGGGTTGCTCCATGGATCCACTCCTACCCAGTCTCTGTTGCTAGATTGAAGGAAGTAGGATTAACCCAAAAATGCCCTAAGTGGGCTCAAAACCCCATTGCCCACAGCTTGGTGCTTGGCTCAGAGCTGTCATCCCTGGAGGCCCCACACCAGGGAGATTCCTGTCCCATGGCCAAACATTTGCTGTTTACAGGCCCTGATTTCTCAGCCTCCCAGCTCCTCCTCCCATCATTTTTCAGATGTTTCTAACCACAAGGGCTGGGATGATTCCTATGGGGTCTTCCATGGGAAGAAACCGTGGAAATAACCTGACTCTGGGAGCTCAGGCTTTGGGCAGCAGCAGATCCAGTAGGGATCTGGGTCAGGCTATTTTCTCCCCTGCAGTTTCTGGTGCCAGTGCTTGTCACCTTCCTCTCCAAGGACATTCCCTCTTGCATCTTCCTCAGCAACTGGCATTTAAAGCCGCTTCGTTGCTTAAATCATATTTTAGGGCCCTGACAGGCGCCGCAGAAGTCTTTGTCACCTTCCTCTTGGATCATAGCCCCTGCCCTCATTCATTCTCTGATGCCATTCTTGCCTCTGGCCATTTTTATTAGACTTTCACCTGGGCTGCCTTTATTTTGACGATTTTTTTTTAAGTTCAGGCACAAACCTGTTTGTTTGTTTATTCCTAACCACTCCTCGTTGTGCAGCTTAAAGAGCCGCTGAGGGAATTGTGGCTTAAATTTTCCCTCCCCACCTCTGCCAGGCAAAGGCTGCTGTTTCCCTGGCTCCACACCTTGAATCCCCAGGGATTTCCAGCTTGGTCCTAGACTTCCCTGCCAGCCCATCCTGAATCCAAGGAACAACCCCGATGGGGTGCAATAAGCACCCGTGGATCCCCATGCTGGAGGCCAGGCTTTCAAGCTCACCTTCCTTTAACACCTCATTATTGCAGCTCGTCCAGTTTTTAGGAGAATTAGTGTTTATCTTCCCCCTGTTCCTATTGATCCCATTGTGGAGGGGTGGCTTTGAAGCCAGTTCCCGTCCTTCCCAGGTGCGGAAATGCCATTGTCCCCCTGCCTGCGCCGTGATTAGGGCAGGATGGTGGGAAGGTCATTAAGGGGGATCGCTTCCAGTGTCTGCAGTGGGGGGTAGGGAGGGGGGGGATGCTTCCTCCCACCTGGAGCTGTCAGAGTCAGGATTCAAGCAGCTGGTTATTATTTTAATGTGTCTGGGGTTTATTTTTACAGGGATTTTTACATCAATCCTGATATTTGAAGAGTTGTACCTGGAGGGTGGATACCAAAAAAAGGAGTGTATTTGCCCGGAGCTGGGGTACCTACTGGCGTGGCAGTGCTGATTTCAGGGAAGGGCTCCCTGAACCGCCTGGAAACGGGTCCCCAAGGCCCCGGCCATACTGTGGTGGAGCAGCTGAGGGGGGTCAGTTCAGGGAGGTGGGTTTGGTGGTGAGAGGCTGCAGGGCCGTGGTGCTGTGCCTTGGAGCAGGGTCACACAGACCCCGGGGACAAGGCTGCAGGGTACTGCCCTGTTCAGGGGCTGGCGAGACCAAACAACAAAAGAAATTGTTTGTTTCTTTAATGGCTTCGGCCCCGGAGCCCAGCTGGGAAGGGAAAGGTGAGAGGGCACCGGTGAGAGATGGGAGAGATAAAACCTGGGGATGACCGGAGGGCGGTGAATGGGCTCTTTCTTTCCCCACCTCTATCTCCTTCTTCATCTCCCAGGCTTTATTCCAGGTCTCCGAGGACTCCCTGGCTAATAACCCTGCTTAGGGACGGGAGGGGGCATGGGGGCGGCAGGCAGCACCACGGCCCCTCCATGCACCTGCAATGCCAACAGCTGCTCCCCCAGGATGTGTCTGGGGGGCCGTGGTGTGACTGCACATCACCCCAACACCCAGCCTGGGCTTCAGATCAGGGGATTTGCGCTGCCAGGGGCTGCCGTCCCCGCTGGAGCCAGGGCAGGAGCAGGAGGTGCTTGCCATGGTCAGGGTTAGATGGAGTTTTCCAGGGGTGCCAGCACTGGTTCCCTGTGTCCCACCAGCTCCTTGTGCTGGGACCACAGTGGGGACAAGTCAAACTTCCCCACAAGCGGCAGCAGGGACAAGCTGAGCCTCACTGACCTTGGTGGGGCTGGGAAGGTGGGGAGCCCACTTGTGGCTGCTGAGACACTTGTGCCCCAAAGCACAGCCCGGTGCAGCCCCTGTGTCAGCCCAGGCTGTGTGATCCGGGGGGAGTGCTCTACTCTGCATCCCTCTGGGATGGGGAATGGGAACCACTGGGGTGACTGCCCCACTGGGACCCCCACTGCTGAGTGGGTTTCCCTTCCCAAAGCTGCTGGGGGGTGAAGTATTGCAGTGGGGCTGCATCCTCCTGAGCAGAGTCCATGGGCTGGGGTTGGCCCTTTGGGGCAGATCCCTTCTCTGTCCATCCCAGGGGAGAACGGCTCATCCCCTTCCTGGGGGGCTGGGAGCTGATCCCCCCCATTTCTGTGTCCATCTGTCTGTCTCCACCTGGCCTTCCCAAGATGGTGGGTTTTGAGTGAAAATTTCATACTTACTTAACAAATCTTTTCATTTCCATGATCAGCCCTGCCCAGCAGAGCTGGAAAAAGGATGGCCCCATGGCCTATTTCTAGTTTGTTCCATCCTCTTCTCCCAGTGAGATCCTGAGGGCCACCAAGGAGAAGGGAAACACGTGAGGTCTCCATCCCTCGTGGCTGAACCTGTGTGTCCCAGCACGTCATGTCCTCTCCCAGTCCTGCAGTTGTATCCCTTCCCTCGAAAATCACCCTTGCAAGACTTAGCCTGGGGACCACCCTAGGATGCCCTGGGGTACTACCTGGGATCTCAGGCCCCTCTGGCCTTCCCCAAGCCCCTGCTGACCCCATCTCCTGTCCTCAGGCTTCTGGCACAGCCCTGAGTGTGAGTTCCTCCGGGACTGCATCAAACGCTCGCAGGAGCCGGTGGTGGGCACCGTCCGCCTCTCTGTCTTCAAGGGCCAGGTCTACATCCTGGGCAGGGAGTCCCCACGGTCACTGTACAACGAGGAGCTGGTGAGGTGAGTGGGGCTTGAGAGGTCAGGGTGGACAGGTGTGGGGACAGTGAGCATCCCATCCCATCCTGCAGTATCCCGTCCCACCTTGTTGCATCCCATTGCATCCCACTCCATCCCATCCCATTCCCAGTGGCACAGGTGACACCATGGGCCCAGCCCAGCATCTGGCTGAAGCATGAGCCATGTTTGCAAGTCAGTAATGGTTTTTTCCCCTCTGGCTTTTCCCTTTTGCTTCGTGTTGTTTTCTCGCTTGCTTGCTCCCCCCTCAGCCCTCCCTCAACCCCTTTCAATCTCTCTAAACACTTTATAAGCCATAAATACACCCGAATGAGTTTAGATCAGTCGGAGTAAATGTCAAATTATCTTCTCTCTTTCTCTTCTCTGGCTTTTTTTCCCCCCTTCCCTCCCCCTCAAAATCAACAGCTCCTAATAATCCGTCCCAACCCTTCATTATGCCTCGCACTCTCACTTGGAGAGATTAAATGAATAAAGTATTAAAAAAAAAAAAAAGAAAAAAAAAGAGGGAAGAAAAAAAAGGAGGATGGAGGGGGGTGGGACAGAGGAGAAAGAGAGAGAGAGAGAAAAGCAGGGGCACTTATTCTCCCTGCGTCTCCAACCATTTTCCTTTTCTTTTTGATTTCTACATCGCTGGTTTGAAAGCCTTTGAGTGACGGCGTCACAGGAACCCGAGAGAAAGCTGTGAGAGGCAGAGCTGTGTGGAAATGCCTCTGCACAGTAGGTAGAAAGTAACGTAATTATAGAGCAGGTCAGAACCACTCGAATGAGCAAAAATAAAAGCACAGAGGTTTTTCTGTAGCCCGTCAGGGGAGGTAAAATCGTTGTAAACTCTTTTTTTTTTTTCTTTTCTTCTTTATTTCCCTCCACTTCCTCCTTTAAGGTTTGTGGCTTCTGGGAAATGAGCCGTGTTTTTTGGGGATGTAGGAAACTGTCGGAGTTGGGATTCAGTGGGTGGCTGCTGCCTTGGGAAAGGGGATGTGCTCAGTGCTGCACCGAGAAATCAGCTGCCAGGTCCATAAACCCCCACACCAGTGTGGGGCTGTCCCTGTCTGGTGTCCTGCTCATGCCTGGGGCAGTGTCTCCTGCCCGGGATCCCATCCCTTTTCTAGAGCCTGCCCTGGGACAGCCAGACCTGTAGGATTGCTCTGGAACAAGGTGAACATCGCTGTGTGGTGCCAGAGCACGGGGAGGAAAGGTGCTGATGCACATGAGGGACCAAGGAGGGAAATTTGGGGCTGTGTCTCTGGCAGGGCCTATGGCGCTTGGGGACAGCTGCTCCTGAGCCATGTGCCCCTTCCCTAGGGGCTGGCAGGGACCCTGACCTGAGCCCCCCGCAGCCACCAGTGGATGAGGGGGCAGCAGCACCTGAGAACAGCCAGGTCTGGGGTCCCCCACATCTTCTCCCTTCCCGAAGGTCAGCCCCAGTTCCCCCCGGGAATCCCATTGCAGTGACTGTGCCTTTCTCTCCACAGCATGAACGTGCAAGGGGACTACGAACCCGCCGACGCCACCGGCTTCATCAACATCAACTCACTGAGGTCTGTGGGGTCGAGTGGGACCCTCCCCGATGGGGGGAAAAAGCCCTCAGTGCCCCAGGGCTCTTCCCCTTCCTCACTCAGGCTCTGGGGGTGAACCAAGCCCCCTTTGCAAACTCCCCCTGAACAGTGGGGTGCCACCAGCCCCCCCAGTACCAGCCCTGCTTAATTGCAGCCTTCCCCAGCACAGCCAGCCTCGTTATTTTACTTATTTCTCAGACGCCCCCCCCCAACTCCAGGGCTGTAAAACACGCTGCATTTACATAATGGGCTCTTAATTTTTCCATTGCCTGTTAACTGCTTTGTTCTCCCCGATCCTCCGTGTCCCCCCGACTCCTCGAAGATAAATTAATTACATTATCTCGTGGGGAAAAAAAATAATTAAACTGTACAGGCCTTAACAAACGCCTGCTCTTCACGCCCCCTCATTCTGCTTAAATTAATTGAAAGGAAATGTGTGTTATTACTGTTAATTTACAATTAATTTTTTTTTTTAATCCCGGTTTCCAGGCTGAAGGAATATCATCGTCTCCAGAGCAAGGTCACCGTAAAGCAGGATGAATAGCAATCAATCGCACGCGAGCCTCCCGCTCCCTTTTCTAATTTCTCTAAGAAGTAGCACTAATTGTGGTGGCAATTTGTAATTGTAACTCGTCTCCCTGGAGCGGAGTGGCGGATGAGGTGACGGCTTTGTTACGGGGCTGCAAGTGAAATGCAATCAGGGGAAAAAAAAAAAAAAAGGTTTGTCCATCGGAGGAGAAGTGGGGAAAGAAATAAACCCCCAGCCACGCGCGGGGTCCGGCATTGAGAGCCGGGCTTTATTCCTGCCTCGTTTGTTTGCCCCTCTGGCCCAGCGCTTCCCCCAGCCCGGCTTTGTGAAGTTGGTAATGGATTAAGTGGCTGCGAAGGACGTGGGGGGTTGGTGGTACCTTGCGGGGAAGGTGGGGAGCGAGGGACGTCGGCGCCGGGCTGCAGGGGTGAGCCGAGTGGTTAAGGGTTAACGGGGTTTGATCCTTTCTGCGGTGTTCTGGTGAGTTTTAAAGAGCAGACTTGGGAAAGACAAAAACGCAGGAAATATCCTCAGAGCGTGTTGCAGGAGATGAGGAGGAAAGGAGTGCTCGCTCCGGGCTGGGCAGTGCGTCCCTCTCCCTCCGTGCCGGGAGGGGCGCAGGTCCCTCTGCTCCCGATGCTCGGGATGGACACCTGGCTGGGAGGCAGGGATGGCTCAGCGAGGGAAACCCGGAGCTGTGGTGGAAGCAGAGGGAAAGAGGAGAGGAAAGGACTGGATTTCCTAACCGTGCAAACACTCAGGATGTGCTGGTGCTCAGCACTGCTGAGACTAGGGAAGGACATGGTTTGGGACGTCCCCACATTGGGTGTCCCCAGAGATGCTCCCTGGAGCTGGGGCGCCCCCACCACACTGCTTCCTGTGGTACTCAGGTAGGGAGCTGGGCAGCCCCATCCCAGCAGCAGGAATGTGCTGCTTTCCAAAGCATTTGGGGAGAGAAAACAGAGCTGCCACCAAAAAGGGGCACATTTTAGTAGTCCCCAGGGGACAGCCAGGCCAAGTGGCCGTTTGGGGACGTCCAGGCGTGCCCTGCCCACCCTGCTGCCGAGCCAGTAAGTGTGACAAGCTCTGACATCACAGCTGGGAAAATAACACGTTATTTTCCCAGCTTGGATGTGACTTTCCCTGCTATTACTGGCAGCGACCATCTTGGGAGGAGAAAGCAGCAGAGGGCTGTCAGGAGAGAGGAGAGAAATGGTTTTCTGGGCTGGTGGAGCCTGTCCAACCCCTGTGGGCTATGGGGAGGGGGGGATGCTCTGCAGGGCCACCCCATTCCCTTCATCCCATTGCTTTCAGCAGCAAGTCCATGGTACAAGTGCAGCTGCACATGGGGCCCTGCATGAGCAGTGCCCTGAAGCCCCACAGTGGGGCTGGTGGTCAGCAGGTTGTGCTGACCAGCCATCCTGGCATGGGTGCCCAGTGTTGAGCCAGCCCTGTTCATCCCATAGCAGCCCATCCTCGGGTGGGGGGAAGGGCTTGGAACCTCATCAGGAGCCATCTCCTGGGGAATCATCCACAAAACGATGGAAACAGAGCTGCTTCCCTCCTGCACACCAGGGAGGGATGCTGTGCTGGCCCATGGGACAATGAGCAGCCCTGGAAGCTGTGAGAGTTCCCTCCCATGCCCATCCTTGACTATGGTAGATGTCTCCATTGGAAAAGCGGAGTTTGAAAGAGGTGCAATGAGGAGCTGATGTCTTTTATTTGGGGGGGAAAACCCAAATGAAACAATAACAAAACAAAGCGCCTCAGCAGAAGCTTCTTGTGCCTCAAAGCTTGAGGAATGCTGGAAAAGCTCCGTCAGGGCTCACTGGGCCAGCTGGGCCACCAGGGTGGTTAAATCATCACCTGGAAAAGGCCATTTAACTCCCAGTCCTGGAATATCCTCCAGCACTCACACTGCTGCCCTTTGGAACCCAGATCCAGGGGTCATGACTGCCCCTGTCTCTCGGCACCCACTGGAGTGTTCAGTGAGGTTTTTGGCTCAGGGTAGAGGATGCTCTACCATGGCAGCTCCAATTCCTCAGGAAGCACAGGGATGCTCTCAAAGGCAGTGATGGACATGACAGATCAGCCTTGGAGGAGTATTGTGTGTCAGTTTCCAGCTGCTGCTTCCGACCGGGCTGCAAGTGGATTGTGCTGGTAAGGCAGAGCTCAGTGTATTCAAAAAGCCAAATCAAACCCAGTGTGAGTCTTGGAGAAGGAAAAAACCTGTCAAAAATCACGGGATGAAAGGATAGAGGAGACTCACCAAAGTACCTGCACTTCCCCTTGGGGCTGCAGTGATAGGATGCTGCGAGCCAGACACCACGTTTCATTACTTTGCTACCTTAATTGCCATCAGCCCTTCCAGTTCCCAAGATCTGGTGGTTTCTCAGTTTCCCCAGTGTCCTTCCACCCCATTGTGTCTCAGGGAGGTATTTCAGGGTCTGGGACTGCCAGGAGGGAAAAGCAGTGGGATAGCAGCACTCTGTAAACACCTCCTGAACCACTTGGAACTCCCCAGCAGAGAAATTTCGGGGGGACTATTTTGGCCTTCCGAGGTGGCAGGCTTGTTTCTGCAACGCCCAGCTGGCTGTAAGGGCAGTGAACATGGGCTGGGGGCTCCCCATTCTCAGGGCAGAGCTGCACTGGAAAGAGCCCAGAGGGACCCTGGGAAGCCACCTGGGTCACTGCTGGGTTTGGAAGCTCTTCTGTGCATTCCCCACAGCACCACCCATCCCTCCAGCTCAGCCAGCTCTGAGGCAGCCCCTTGCCACCCTCAGGTCCCTGGGGATGCCTTTGGGAAACTGCAGCCCCTCTTTGCGCCATGGGATCTGCCATGGGGCTGCTCTGCCGCCCTCCCAGGCTCCGGTGAAGGGCTTGTCCAGGGTCACTGCAATCGATATCTCATCTGCAGGCTCTCCTAGCGGAAGTGATGGTATATTGGAACATGGTAATGGGTCTTGTCTAGTGGAAAAGGCTAATCTTCCCCAGCTGCACAGGATCTCCGCAGGTGTCCTCTGGCTCTCCCTGCTGCCACCAGCCCTGCCAAGGAGCAGACTCACTTCTTTAAAGCTGTAGCACTCCAATTTACTGCTATCCTGGGGAGGGAGAGCTGCTTCCAGCCTGGCCCCATGGGGCACAGGGCTGTGTCTGGGGCTTCTCAGTGAAGGACTGGCACCCTGGTGTCACCACACAGCACAGCAGCTGTGTGTGTGTCACCACAGCCACAGCAGCTCACACTTGCTAGGTCTAAGAAGAGAAGCTGATGTGTTCTCCAGAGGTGGCATTTCTCCAGGGAGAGGAGGAGAAGGATGTGGGGATGATGCCAGGAGGAATGTGGACCCTCAAAGTGCCACCTGCATGTGTGGGAGAGAGGCAGGGAAAAGGAAGGGTGGCAGCTTTTCGCTGTTAATTTGGCTTCTTTGGCATCACACTTACTGCTTGGTGGGACTCCCCACCTGGAACTTGTCCTGTTTTGCCCATCCCTCAGGATTGCTGCAGAGCCAGGTCTTCCCTTCCCCTTCCCATTGTGTCACACCCAGATAGGCTCTGGGCCCAGGGGCTCCTGGTTTTTTGAGCTGACCAGCCAGCCCTGGCTACCACATCCTGCAGCATCCTGATGGCATCATCCATTTTCCTGTTTCTCTGGAGGCACAGGTAATTACGAGGTTTAAGGTTTAATATGCACATGGACTTTAGCATGAATTGCTAAGAACAGCTCAGAACAATGCACAGGTGTGGGTAGCATATCCTGGGGACTCAGATGTGGCCATTGTGTGTGGAGCCCCCAGATGTGGGCTGTAAAATGAGGAGGGCTTGGTGGGGGCCCATCAAGGCTGAGTGACCATCAGAGTCCACAAAAGTCATGCCAAAGGTTGTGCTAACCTTACTGGGGGCAGGGATTTTTCCTGCAAAAGAAGATAAGAATAGATGGGTTTTAAGAGAAAGTTCCTGGAGAGATAGAGCAGCTGTGGGGCTGCTGGGTTTTTGCTTAAAGTTTATTTTGTTGGGCAAAGAAATTGATCACTTGGTCCATGCAAGGAAAAAACATGATGTTTTGCAGGAGGGAAGCAAGGAGGTCTTGTGTGGCTGTGCCCTGTGGGACTGTATCCATATCACATCCCTTCCTGGGGCTCCATCTCCTCCCATCTGTGGGGTGTGCAGGAGGAGACCCCAGACCACTTCTTGTGCTCTTGTGCTACTCAGTATCACGTCATTTTGTGCAGATGGTGTTCCCTAGCCCTGGACTATGTCCCCTCAGCAGGGACACCAGCAGCAACGGTGCGCTCTCAGGAAAACCCCAGGATTCCCCACGATGAGCAGTCGTTTCCCATTTTCCTTTGGAGACGCGGCTTCGAGCGGTTCATGGGAGCGCAGAAGGCACCCTAAGCTCGGCACACGGGTCACAGGGCTGCGGCACAGTGCAGCTGTGAAATGTTCCCATCTTTCCAAGGGAAAGCCATCCCCCCGGTGAGGTTGGGAGTCGCCGGTCGTGAGCTTCCCAGGCAAGGGGGAGATGGCCGCCTTTGTAAACCCCTTAACAAGGTGGCTTTGTCTCCCCGTTTAACAAGAAGCTCCCTTGCTTCTTCCCCGGGAGTTTCCCAACGCCGGGTCCCTGAAAGCCAGCTTTATGCTCCAGCCAGGGACACAGTGCCGTGGGGCCGGCGGGGATCAGAGGGACACAGGGGCCCTTCTGCACGCCCCTGACAAAGGCTGCCCCGGGGGGACAGAGCGTCAAAGCTCAGCCGGCTCAGGGAGGCACAAGGGACCCACAGAGGAGGCTGCGGTGTGAGCGCACCGTCCATCTGGTCACTCGATCGTGGCGGGCAGCGACCCGGCAATGGTCGGGGAGGGCCAGGGGGGTCCTTCTGCTCTGTCCCCCCGGAGAGGAGGCAGGGGGAGTGGCTGGGAAAGGACAGGTAGGTTTTGTTGGCCGCAGGTAACAGGATCCGCAGCCGTTGGTGCCTTCCTGCCCTCTGCTCTGGCTTGGTGGGGGGGGTGAGAGATGGGAGGTGGGAGTGAGGAGTTGAGGGCTGGAAACTGAGACCTCCATTCAGCAGGGACGCTTCCCCTCATCTGGATGGAAATGGGTTTGGAGAAAGCCTCGAAGTGTCTCTGCACTGGCACCCCACAGCCCTCCAGTCTGGACCAGGCAGGTGTAGCAGCAGGAAGGGACCACTGGGAGTGATCCTCGGCTATGAGGGGCATCCTGGTCATGGCAGAGGCATTGCCCATCCCCACATCAGCATCCAAGCTCCCCTCTCCCACCTCCTCTTCATTCCCTGGGGGCTTTGCCGGCCTCTGCTCAGTTTGGGAGCTCTTGCCCTTCTCTTGTCCCACCAGTAAGAGCCCTCTCTCACCTCCCTCCCTCCAGCCATCTGCCTCCGAGGCCCCCGCCCAGATTTACTGTCACGCGTTAAAACCGCGGCTCAGCGCCAGGGTCAGCGTGTCACGGCAGCCTCTCATCGATTTGTTTTACCTCCCCTTGGCTAAAGCACTTTGGCCCTGGCCCCCTCCATGGCATAAGGGCTTCCCGAGGCCCTCAGTTCTCCCCTTGCCCATCCTGGCCCTGCATAGCTGGACCCCGTGGGCAGCGGGGGCCCAGCTGAGCCACTGATCTCCTGACCCTCCCCGGGGCACCTAATGTATCTCCCTGGTTTATCTGGATCAATATTTCTGCAAGAGCAAGGAAGATCCCTCCAGGGAAAAAAGGGGATGGGGGCATCCTGCTTGTTTGCACAGCCCCATAGCTGGTTTGATGCTTAGCTGGGCTGGGTCGTTTCTGGGGATTGGCAAGGGAGGAAGACCCCAAATCAGGGGTGCCAGCTCAGACCAGAGATGTCTGAGGTCTCCTCCTTCCAGTTTGTGGGTATCAAGCTCTGTACTGGGGCACAGTGGTTGAGATGTCTTCGCATTCAAAACCTGAGGAGCTGGGATGGCTTCAGCCTTCAAGACCCCCCACCCAGCAGGTGTGGGGCTGCTTTGGAGCATCTGCTTCTTGCTCATGGTGTTTGGGCCTGGATAAGGGATTTTTGAACTGTTCTATTTGGTGCTGGGGGTGTTTTACAGGAGCCTGGCAGTGATGGTAAAGGATGAACATCAACTTAATAAGCCCAAGCAGTGAGAGACCTGGCTGAGACAACAGCCTCCAGCCCTTGTTGGTGCACACTGTGGGATACCCAAGGAATGAGGGCTCTTGCTTTTATGGCTTGGCTTGGGCAATCAAGGCAAAGAACATATGGACAACACTCCAATGCCACCCCACAGGCTCCATCACCCCTGCTGAAGGCATCATGTCTCCAAAACCCCTCCTGTCCCCAGCACCTCCACGGCCATGCCCATGGGTCCCTGTGCCAGCAGCCGGGGCAGATGCCCAGCAGCTCAGGCAGTGCGAGGAGAAAGTGGGGGGCTCTTGGCAACTCTGCCTTTTGCTTTCAGCCTCGCCCTCTCGCTATTTATTGGTGACTTTTGTCCTTGGCCAGCTTAGCGGCTGAAAGGGGCTGTATTATATCACATGTAGGCAGCTCCTGGGGGGAGAGGGCCGCGCTTTCTGCGGGAACAAAGCACGGGTTGGCTAATTCCCCTCTCCTCCCGCGGCACCCGGGTCCCATCTGGTTGACACAGTTTGCTCCAGTGTCTCCTGCTATTAAGCCCCCACTTGCCTGCTTGAATCACTGGTGCTCCCCCCGCCCCTGTACCCTCGGCCCCTTTTTCTTGCTTTATTTTTCATTTTCCCTAAAGCCAGGCAGAACTTGCTATGTGGAGTGATGTCAGATGTGTGCAAAGCAGACCAATAAAACCTAATGCATCCCCCTCTTTGTCTGCTGGCCTCTCCAGCGCCTCACATTTTCCACTCAGAAAGCCACTTAAAACACATCAGCAACAATCCCTCACAAAACAGCCACTTGTTGGCTAATTGTGCCGAGGACCCGCGTGCGCCGCATTGCGCTTTCCTGCCAAGGAGGGTCTAATGCTGCCAGGGACCACGGCTCCCCAGCGACCTGAGGATGATGGGAACCCTCAGCATCCACCAGGATTGGCCCTGGGGGTCTCAGCTGCTCTACAGGGTGTGGTGGGGCAGGGATATGGGATTGGGATGTTTCTATTCCCCACAGCCTTCGATAGGTCTGGATGGCTGGAGAGGATGGTCACTGAGCCAGGAGTGGAGCTCTGCTCAGCCCTCACTTTGCAGCAGGAGTGACGAGCAGATGGACCCAGCAGAGCTGCCTGGACTCTGTCCTACCTGCTAATTCCTTCCAGGGAAGGAAAGCAGGCACGAAGGCAGCAGGCAGCTGCTGTGGAATGGGAGCTCTGGGGGGAATGAGTTGTGTGCCACCCTGCCAGGCTGGTGACTTTTACCTCAGTGGCTGTGCTTCTGGGCTGATGGCTCTGTGGCTGAAGGCTGGAAGAGCTGGCTGCCCCAGGCCGAATGGAGAGAGCTTTGTTGCAGCTTAGAGGGATGCCAGTGGGTTTCACTGAAGGGGATGGAGATCTAGGTGCCTGTTGGAAGGCAGAGAGGGTGCAAGTGAGAGATGCTTTGTGCTGGAAAGGAGGTGGAGAGGCTTGGACCTTTGCCTAATGGAGAAGCATCCAAAAATGCCTCCCCAGGAATCCTTTGGGCCCTTTGGGATATGGGAAAAGAGATCAGAGGGTGGTTAATCTCCCCCTCTGCAACCAGGGGACTCAGCCTTCCCCTCCCTCCCCCCCAGCAGAGAGACAAGTTTATTTTTCTGCAGAAAAGCTCAGACATCTTCTCCTGCCACCACTCGTGGTATCCCGAGGAGCAGGACAGGGGCAGCATGCAGTCATGCAGTCATGGCAGCCACCAATGGGGGCAGGGGGACCTGTCACACCTTTTAGCTTAAAACTACCTAATCACACCCTGGTTTGGGGCTAATTTGAGGCAGGCAAGGAGGTTCAGAAACAGTGCCAGATAGTGGGAAGGCTCCCTGTGGGCATTGTGCTGGGCAGGCAGCCCACAGCCCTCCCTGTGGGCACTGAGCACACCTGCCCATGCTTACCTGCCCACGTTCACCTGCACAGTTCATCGTCACGGGGCAGAGTGGCACAGGGAATGGCATGGAGCAGTGTCCGAGGGGCCCACAGGGAGTCGTGTTGCTGCCTGCTCCAGCTCGATGACCAGGCTGAGCCTGTGCCACGCTGCCCCAGCGGCAGCCAAGCGACGCAGAGGGAGCCACAGGCAGCTGCCTGCCATTCCCATTCCCATTCCCATTCCCATTCCCATTCCCATTCCCATTCCCATTCCCATTCCCATTCCCATTTCTGTTCCCACTCCCTCGCTTTGCTGTTAGACCCGGACACCACCGCGGGGCCATGGGGGACCCTGTGGGCTGGTTGGACCCCACACCAACCACACACCTGGCAGAGAGCAGGTGCTGGGGGAAGAAGGGGTTAAGCTGAGCCAGCGGCGGCAGAAATCAGAGGATTACAGGTTTGTTGCCGGACTGTCCCATCTGTCACCAGCACAAAGACGAGCCCTGTCTTGGGCTGGGCTGTCAGCGAAGAGCCCACCACTACATTAGGACTCCATTAGGGGAGACTGGCGGTGGGAAATGGCAGCTGTCAGGGCACTATCATTTCTTCTGTAATTCCTCCCGCTCCTTTCTCAACTGCACTTAAATAGCAGGTCTACCCACTGGGCCAATTTTGCATTTTCTTCCTCCCGCTGCTCCTCTTCTTTCTTTAAAGCTGCAGCTCCCTGGGCCCCTTCCCTGCAGCCTGCTAGTGCCAGTGCCAGTGCTGCCTGTGCCTGGCTGTGGCATCTCCACACGGAGAAGGGCTCAGGAGCATTGGCAGCATCCTGGCTATGGAG
Organism: Falcunculus frontatus; assembly: GCA_013398115.1. Lineage (NCBI taxonomy): Eukaryota > Metazoa > Chordata > Aves > Passeriformes > Falcunculus > Falcunculus frontatus. The sequence goes on from VZRV01008784.1 coordinate 725,755, forward strand.
CCACAGTGGTGCCAGCTTGGTCTGCAACAGCACCACTGCCATGGGACTCGCTGGCTCCTGACCTTGGCACAGGGAGGAGAGGAGGTGGATCACAATCTCCAAGGATAGGCAGTCTCCTTCCCATCTCCCATCGTCTGGGGCTATCTCTGAGCTGGAGAGTGTTTCCCAGTCTGTGCTGCCCTTGTACAAAAGGCTGGCTGCTGATGCAGGGCTGGCCCTGCTCTGTGAAGTGGGACAGGGTGGGCAGGACAGCAGGTGGTGATTGGGGCTGGGGACTATGTCCAGTGGCATGGGCTGTATCGGAACAGAGTTTCTTCTTCCAGCCACAAAATCTGTTCAGTCTTTCAGCGTTTGGCAGAGACTCCTGGGTCACGCTGCCTGGTACAGTTATGGCCACCTTGGGGTGGGATTGTCCCCTGGTACCAGGCAGCCTCAGATCCTTCTCACCATGACCCAGAGATAAAACCATGGACACACACATTTCCCGATGGGACAAGATCACCTGGAAACTCTCAGGACCTGCAGAGAGGCAGGTGGAGACCATGGTGGGGGTCTCCATGTTCACAGCTTTCCCAGGAATCCCTGAGTCTTCCCACACCCTGGCCTGCCCTCACCGCCTCTCCCACCAGACCCGGTGCTGCTGCTGTGCCGTCACTCCCTGTGGAGCCTCCTTTTCCAGTGGGGGATCAAAACAAACACTTGTGTGGGGAAGTGCATTGCAGTGGTGCTCGAAATAAATAACTAATTTCTCCCTACATGATCTCAAGGAGCAGGAGAGGCGTGAATAGCAGGGCCTGGTGTCGGGCTGACTGGACTCCCTGGTGCGGTAATTCAGAGGATGACAAACATAAGCCAAAGAAAAATGTTGAAAAATGGGCACTTCCCGCAGCCCTGAGCAAAGGAGCTATTGCAGGGTTTGGAAATAACGAAGGCAAAAAGAGGGAGAGAGGGGAATTTTCTCATTGAGACCAAGTGAAGTGCCAAACAAGCTGCTATTATGGTGGCTTTGAGAGGCACAGGGAGGGGGTGGTGGGGAGGAGAGTAGGGGGAAGGAGAGGAGGGAGGTGGGGGAGAAGAGAGGGAGAGAGGGCTGGAGGAAGGGAGAAGAGTGGGGGGCTGTGGGGAAGAAGGGGATGTGAGGAGCCAAAAGTGGGAGGTGACACAGGGGAGGTGGAGAGAGGACCAAGGTGTGTGATGGTGGCAGGGCCACCACATGCCAGCACCTCACCCCTCACCCCAGGTCCCCCACATCTCC
>VZRV01008784.1:729977-798666 GCA_013398115.1 Falcunculus frontatus
GGGGGCGGGCGGGAGGAGGCCGGGGGGCGCTGCTAGGCCGCGGAGCTGAGGCGGGGCAGGGCCGCGGCCCCCGCTGCCCCTGTGCCCGTCTGCCGGGTGACCGGAGCCCCGGGGCTATGCCCTGAGGAGGCGGCGGGGCTCTGACAGTCGCGGCCGTGGTTGGTGACAGGGCAGCAGCGCTGCTGTGCGGGAGGGGGCGGCCCGCAGCCGTCTGGCCCTGGGCGCTGGGGGGGTGTGAGCTGGTGCTAATTCGTGTTTCAAACGGGGCCTTGTGCGTGGGCTGAGCGATAGATCAGCCAGAGATCGGCAGCGAAGCTGGGAAAGGGTCTGGTGTGTGTGTGTCCTATGAGGAGCGGCTGAGGGAGCTGAGGCCACTCAGCCTGGAGAAGAGGAGGCTCAGGGGGGACGTTATCACAATGTACAATCACCTGAAAGGAGCTTGTAGCCAACTGGGGGTCGGGTTCTTCTCCCAGGCAACCAGCGACAGGACAAGAGCACTCAGTCTTAAGCTGTGTCAGGGGAGGTTTAGGTTGGACGTTGCGAGGAATTTCTTCACAGAAGGGGTCATTAGACATTGGAATGGACTGCCCAGGCAGGTGGTGGAGTCACCGTCCCTGGAGATGTTTAAGGGAACACTGGACGTGGCACTCAGTGCTATCGTCTGATTGACAAGGTGGTGATCAGTCACAGGTTGGAGTCGATGACCTCAGAGGTCTTTTCCAAGCTAATTGATTCTGTGAATACAAACCTTGGCAGAGGGGGAGCTTGGCATTCTCTTCAGGGAGAGAGGGAGGAGGGAGCGAGGTGCTCCCCAGAGGAATCCGTGAGCTTACACAGTGCTAAAATGGGAAGTTTCACTGAAAGTGCCCTGACCTGCAGGAATCAACACCCTCGTCTTCAGCACAGGATATTCCAGGTGTTTGTGTGCTCCTTGGTTTGTGGAAAGTGGCTGCCGAACAAGAAGCTGCTGCTCACAGCACAGATGCTGTGGCTGTTCTTCACATCTCCTGTTCCACATCTGTCACAGGTATTTGTTCCATCTCTGAACAGGTTGCACTTGTGCTTCATAACTGCACATTAAGGAGCTGTAACACAGCTGAATGCCAGGACCAGAGCCCAGCTGGTGCTCGAAGACCTTGACTTTATTCTCTCCAGTTTTACAGCCCGGGTGGGAGAAATCCCCTTTTGTTGCCTAGACTTTGTCATTTCACTGACAAACTTCTGAAGAAACTAAGCTGGACCCTAAGACCTCTCTAATGCTCTCTGTGATGGAACTGGGGTGCTCTCCTCTCACTCTCAGCTCACCTGAGAATCAGTGTGGCAGCCAGTCCGTGTTCTGTGCAGTCTGCAGTGACCTGCACAGAGGCATTTGGTGGTGAAGATCCACAGCCTGCACCTCCCAGGACACCAGGACCTGCTCTGGGGCCATTGATTTCCTTCTCACACGGATTGGTGGGGTGTGAGCTGCTCCCGGGTGAGCCAGGCCTCGCTTCTTTCAGTCACTGTGAGAGCACCATGTCCTTGATATGTGATGTCTGAACACCCAGACAGGGTTATGTGCTTGATGCAGTTAAATTGAGAGGTGTTGCAGCTGTGTTTGTCTTGACCTGGTTGTCCCTAACTGAAGGCCTCTCATGGCAAAAACATCTTATTTAAATATTTGATAATGCTACCACCTGTTAGCAGTTGAATAACCCATTTATGTAAAAGAAAATAATTATTTGCCGGTGAAGTGCAGCTTGTTGAAATTATGTTGTGGGTGTTTCAAGTCCAGAAGAGGCCATGAAGATAGTAAGGAGACTGGAGCACCTGCCCTGTGGATTCAGACTGAGAGAGCTGGGGCTGTTCAGCCTGGAGAAGGGAAGGTTGAATGGGGACATCACAGCATCTTCCAGGATCTGAAAGGGCTGCAGGAGAGCTGGAGAGGGACTGGACTCTTCATCAGGAACTATAGTGACAAGACGAGGGGGAATGGGTTCAAACTGAAAGAGGGGCCGTTTAGGTTAGATATTAGGAAAAAGTTCTTCACTGTGGGGGTGGTGAGGCCCTGGCACAGGCTGCCCAGAGAAGCTGTGGCTGCCTCATCCCTGGAAGTGTCCAAGGCCAGGTTGGATGGGGCTTGGAACAACGTGGCATAGTGGAAGATGTCTCTGCCCATGGCAGGGAGTGGAACGAGGTGATCTTTGAGGTCCCTTCCACCCCAAACCCTTCTGTGTTGAATGTGCAGCTGTGTGTACCACTCAGATCAGTAACAGGTTCAAGTGTGATGCCTTGGAGGATCCTGGGCTCAAACATAGCACTAACTGCAAGTGAATCTGAGTTGGAGCTGCCTGACTGCTGTCATCATGTTTGTGGGGTGAATCTGTGAGGCCCCAACCCATGCATGAGAGAGATGGAATAATAAATAGTAAATAATTCTGTGCCCTGGCTGTGGTCACTTACTTAATTTTGTTGTTCTTAAGTTCATGATACTTGCTGTGATTATTTTGTACGTGCTGGGTTTCCATGAGCCTAAAACTTGAGTTAGTCTGAACTGGAAGATTCCAGCAGCACCTTCCAGCTGTCTTTCACACTGGAAACAAGCACGTTGGGAAATGTGGGCTCTGCACGTGTTTGTGGGAGCGCAGTGTCCCACATTTTTGTGCAGTGAGTTGTTTGCTGCCTGTTGAATATGATTTTTTTCCATTAGTGTTTGTGGGATCAAAAGAGCTGCTGGAGGGCTAAAATATTTCCTTCCCCTGTGAAAGTACTTGGTTTAATCTGGTTCTGTAGAGGCTGTGTAAGAGAGCAGGTGGTCTTCTCTTGCACAGAACTAAATTGTCACTAGTGACTTGTTGCCAAATGTCACTGAAAATGCTCTTCATTGCTCAGGTGATGGATATTTGCCTCACCGCCCAAGCAATCTGTGATGGAATTTCCTTGCTGAGAAGCAGGAGAGAATGAAAAAGCAGCTATACCTAGTATTTCTATGGAGGTGATGGCAGAGCTCTCACCAAGGGTGTTTGGTGTTGTATTTGCCTGAGCCGTACTGATCTGGTACAGCTTTTGTTCTGGTTTTGGCCTTTTTGGAGTATTCCTTTTGCTCTAAGGGAACGAGGGAGCAGAAGAAAGAAATTCAGCAGTGGTTCTTCCTTTATGGGTTGGTCATCCCTGGCTTGATGTTTGAATCTTTCAAGGTTTTGTGTCACATGTAAGACCAGTAATCGAATTTACTAAACTGAGTTCTCATGAGAGCCATAACATTACAATCAGGCTGTGGAATACAGTGCTTGGTTATAAATATCTAAACAAGGACATAACTTCAGGAGAAGGAAGACTTCCCTGATTAAAGGAAAGTAGCTGCATTCCTCAGGGCCACTGGGATGTGAGATGATATAAGAATAGGAAACCTGGGATATCTTTGAAAGAAATTACTTTACATTGCTTTCAGTGTTTGTGCTGGACTTGTTTGGATTTTTTGTGGACTCTGAAATATTTGGGATTTATGAAAAATTACTTTCTCAAGGCAGTGCTGGGACTTAGAGCTGCTCTGTCCTGCATCTTCTGCACCACATCTCAATGGATTGGTGGCTCTTAGATGGGGACTGATCTGTCCAGCTGCTCCCAGGCTGGGTGGCTTTTCTATGGCATTTTGAGATGAGGGGGAAAGAGAGAGAGAGAGAATGTTTGCTCTCCTTTTGAGTAGTGGGATCTGAAAATAAGCAGAGCTGCTTGTACTTTGGGCTAAAATGAATTTCTTTCAGACCATCCTTAAGCTTTGTTCTTATTAACCAAACAGTGTCTTGCTGGGTGTTCTGGGGATGCTCTGGAGAGGAAAGGCTGAGGCTTGGTGAGCCTGTGATATGCCATCGTCGCTACCTCAAAAATGGGGAATATCCTGAGACTGACTGAGAGTCAACAAGCTGTGTGTTTGAAATCCCTTTTTATATCAGGCTCTAACTTCTAATTTCTGTGGTGATGGAGGGGTCTTGGACAAACTTTTCTTTACCCCTTTGCAGAGTCCTTTTTCAGGTCATCCTCGAGTAGATTTAGGCTTTGCCAATTACTCTGGTATTTAGGAAAACCACGTGTGACATGAAGCTTAAATGGTTGTGGATGGTTTTATTGCTTTCTGCGGAGCTCTGAAGAAATGTCTGTCACCCCAACTCAAGTGTTCTGCTGAGTGAATGGGAGGAGTAGCACAAGTACCAGAGTAGTCTGAAGGGTCAGATGACAGTGCCTTATTGTTTTTTTTATCCTGCTAATACCTAGAATTGGTGATTTTATCTGTTGCTGTTCTTTGCAGGGCATCATGGAGAGGTTTTTCTTAGAAGCTGAGCCTGTTCTCTTGAAAGCTGAATTCTGCAGATACTGGTGTTTGAGTGTGCCCAGCAAAGAAGCTTCATATTTAGAAGTGGTTTTGTATTACTTTGTATTTTGTCATTTTTCTGGCTGTTAAATGTGTAGGAGAACAGAAGTGCAAGGTGTAGGAAAACTTGTATCCCTCACACAACTTCATGGCTTTGTTTTTCTTGGCTTTACCATTGCAATTTGTAGCTGGGGCTTGTGTTGTGTCCTTTAAAGTCTTCATTGGAGAGCTTTATTTTGGGGAATTTAGGTGCAGAAACAGCAATGCTTTTTTCGCAGTGTATTTCAGAGCTTCATAAAATAGATCCATTTGGTTTAGAGGGGGGGAAAAAAAGGTGGAAAAAAAGTAAGGCTGACATAGAGCAGGACAAAAGCAGTGGCTAACAGCAGAACATTACTCAAGGTCATTTAGGCAGATAAGGGCTAGGTCTGCTTACTCTTGCCATGTCCTAATTTTTGTGCTTACCTCCCTGCTGAACCTGTCATAAAAACTGAGCTTCCCATTTTAAGTTGAACATGAGATGTTAAAACGTATTTTAGCTGCTACATGTACTTTAAAAGCTCAGCTCTTAATTTTGCAGGGTGTTTTTTCCTGCTGTGGTGAGGTGGCACCATTGTCTACCTGTAATCCAGTGGCAGCTGGGAGGCTTTAGAGATAAGGGCACAAGTTTAAATAAAGGAGACGGGGGGAGAAAGAGGAAAATATCCTAAAAGCTGATAATGTAAAAATTGCTTCAACACTCTTGCTTTGCCCTTTGCTTGGAGGATTCTGTGCCAGGGTGATCATTGTGTGCTCTGTAATGAGCAGGGTTTCACAAAGCTCTCCTGAGTAGCTTTGGGAGTAGACAGCCTTGGTGACAGCAAGCTGGTCCTGAACACCCTTGTACTTCAGGGCTGCCTTCCTTTCCTAAGCTGGCTTCTGCTATCCACAGACTAGTTTTTTCTTTTCCTGGGGTGTGTGGTGAGTGCTTTCACCTCTGAATGATCATCCATAACTTGTAAGTCATGGTAAATAACTACTGACAGAAAGAGAGTTCGTGAAGGGGGTGTTAAAATCAAATGTCCCAAAATATGTCAGGGTGTGTTGTACCTGACACTGTTCCTTTTGGTCTCAGTTACTATATGAATCTGTTAATAGATTGTTGTAAAATATATTTTCAAATTTATGTTTCAGCATTGAAGTAGTCAGAAAACATCTCTGCTCTTTGTATTTCATTAAAATTCTCTTCATCCCAAACATAAGGGGAAAGTATGTGGGCAAAGGGCTGAATCTGTGGATGCAGTACAACACTTAACAAAAGAGTAAAGCATCACCTGGCCCTCCCTCCTGGAGAGGACAAGGTGTGTTAATGCTTTCAGAACCAGCTTTCTGGGGGCTTATTGGAGATGTTGATGTACAAAATGCTTGTCATGAAAGCTTCACTACAGGATCACAGCTGGTCCCAGAGGAAGATTTTATTCTCTAGCTCTGACATTTCTGACAGAACAAAGTTACTGACTTTCCAAGAGGAGGCAGGACAGAATGGACTATAAGGAGAAAATGGTCCAAACTCGGAGTCCTTTTTATGCAAGGCATTGAACAGAATGTTTCCTATTCTCTTTCTAAAAGCAGTGTCCTCAGTCTTTCAAGATTATTTCAAATAGCTTTTTTCAGTACCCTGTGGTTCTGCATCTTGGGCAGTTGTTTGTTCCACTGCAGCAGAAGGTAGTGTCAACAACCAGAGTTACTGTAGATGTCTTTCTGTTGCAGTGAAATGCAGATTTTAGAAATCTTTAGATATATTGGTCATTTAAAACATGTGTGTAAAATGCTTTTTCATCTGCTCCTGTTGCTTATTCTCTGGTGAAATCCAGTTATGATGGAGTGAGAACAGTCTCTTAGTAAAGATTCTATTCAATGATTTTCTTTTTGCTGGAAAAGGCAGCAAATGCTGTAGAATACAGTGTACTTGATATTTGTTCTGTAACTACTTTGTTCTGCGCTTGTTTATCACAGCAAAATACTTTATGTAGGCAAGGGGAGTTGTGAGACTGTGGTTTGCCTGTCCCTAGGAGGGTGTTAACTGGGGTGCAGCACCCAGGGAATGTTCCTGTGTGTTTCTAGGGTGGGTTTCCAGCAGTTAGCTCAGAGAGCAGCTGGAAGAGCTCGTCTTGTCAGCACCCACCTGTACAGCGATCCCTCAAATGTCACTAGAGATGAGCTTAACTTTTCACTTGTATTAAGTGATGTTTAGGTGTGTGCCCCACCTAGTTTATTTGTTTGCTTTAGTCCCCGTAGTGTGATACCTGACTGTCTCCTCTTTCCTGTGAATAAACTCCTTGTATCCTGGCTCGGCAGGGAATGGCAGTTTCCCCTCTGGAAGGGTTGAAAGCAGAGGCACAGGCAGCATTAGTCGTGTTTGTGCTGTACTGACCACTGCAGGAAATGGAAACTAGTTCTGGACTGATAGTTTGCCCACTGGCTTATTCCTCACACGGTAAACAAGAGTGATCCAGTCTCTTTGACAGGGAGTTCCCAAACCTGTCCTTGTGCTGTGTGTTTTCACTCTCTCCCTCTGCTCCCCCACGGATGTGTGAGTGTGCATTTCTGTGTGTCTGGATCTGCATGCAGGAGGAAGCACATGTCCTCCCACACAGCTCTGGTGGTGGCAGCTTCTCCAGGACAAAGTTGGTGGGTTAGTTTGAACCCCCCTCTTAGCAAGATTTAACTTGTCAGCTATCCATTGAGCAAATCCTCCTGAATATAATGTTCCAGGGAGTAAATGTCTGCTTATGATCAGGAAGAGGAACTGGGTGAATGTGATCTTAATTAAGCAAATAGTAAAAGCAAGCAGAAAATTGTTTGGTTTACAAATGAAGCACCTTGTTACAAATCCACCTATATAGTAAATACCTGAGAGAAGGTTGGACTGGGGTCAATGCTTTATTGGGAGAAAGAGTGTTTACTTGTGGTGGCTGAAATTTCAGCTATGCTGATAATGCTTTTATCCTGTTTTTATAGATTGCTGCTAAAATTGGAGATATTCCTCACTTGAATAATTCTACAACACTTGTAGACCCATCAGTCTACGGTTATGGAGTGCAGAAACGGCCCCTGGATGATGGAGGTAAGCCGGCTGTCATTAGTCAGTCTTGTGGATGCAGCTCCTGAAATTCATCTGTGGAGGCAGTTGTCTGTTTTAAGGATGGAAAATGCATCTTTTTGTGTATAGAAATTTTATACAAGACGCCCTGTGCTGTTTACTCTTACCTAGATAGCACAGTGTTCTTAGGTATTAGTGTTAATGTGAAGCAATTCTCTGTTGGTTCATGACCTTTGGGAATCAGCAAACAAACTGTGTAATTTAAATCTTGGTCTATGGTAGTTGAGGAAGGGAGGAGGATTTGCTTATCAGGCCTGTGCTGGAGCCCACCTATAGAGTACCAGGTGTACACAGTACGTGTTCTTCCCTGATGACCCTTATTTTCTGGGAGCAGGCAGCGTGTAGGGACAGTATTACATGTGTCCCTTTCCATCTGTGACACTAGTCACAGCCCAGGAGCTGAGTTGCTGTCAAGTTCTGGTTGCTTTGTACATGAGTTCTGAGGAAAATGGTATTTATGTAAGATGATGCAAGTTGGAAGGAAACTTCCTGTATTAGCTTAGCTTTCTCCATTATTATTTGACAATTCTAAAATCTCTGAAGAATTTAAAATTGGCCTCAGCCAAAGGATAGTTTATTGCATGGACCATAGCTGGTAACTGTTGTAAGTCAATATTGTATGAATTGTTACAGTTTTAAAATAAGCCACTAGTTTCTGATCTTTGGTGGGATCAACGAAAATGTTAGAATAAGAGTTTTTCAGGTTTTATAAATCTAATGATATACATTGTTACAAGAAGTATTTAAACTGTATTATCTGCTGCTCTATAGATGCCAAGAGCTCACCTTTCCTTGTGAAGAAATAAAAAGCATGGCTATGTCTTCCTTTTGCTATTTCCTCTGGTGTTTTTCCTGACACTCATAGCCCTGCAGGGTGATTCTCTCCCACATAGATATCTTCAGGAGTACTGAGGAGATAAGCAAAGCTGCTGCCTAGCACTTCATTTTGAGAAGAATTTTTTTCTGTCTGATACAGAGGCTGAAAATATCTGCACGTCTGCTTCTCAGTCTGAAAAAACATGCTGGAGCATGGGGAGAAGTTTCTTTCATGTGGAGCCTCTGGCTTGCTAACATTACTGTTTTCTGAACACGTGCCACCACCCACTTCTGTTCTCTGCTCTTGGCTCTATTTGAGCAACAGGTTGCTGCTGCTCCTTTGGTTTGGGGTTTCAGGGGAGATTGGATTTGTCTGGGTGAGCCCCCATGCTTTGTATCTTGGACTGGAGTATCCTTTTGTTGAGAAGCCAGAGGTCTGGCATTACTGGTGTGTGCTGGTTCTGCAGGGGAAGGTGCTGGACTGTCACAGGCTGCGCAGTGTTGGGGAATGCTGAACAGCTCTGAGCTGTGTCTGAGTAGCTTAGGGACGTGGCTGTGTGTGAAAAAGAATAAAAATAGCCTTCTGGGAACCAGTCATTCACAACATTTGTCCTGCTTGTGTCTTTCATTTATTCGTCAGACTGAACTGGGAGAGCTGACCTCTTGACAAAATGGGTTTTAGGAACTTGTAACATGTGAAATGGTCGTAGTGCTTTAGTGACAGGTTAGACTTTGTACTTAAACTTGTACTGACGAGCCCTAGAACTTGGTGAGCCTTGTTTGTGTTGACACAGACCGTGTCAATACAGTAGCAATCTGGGCTATAAATGTGCATTACTGCTGGTTTCTTGTGCTGTGGCAGATAACTCCATGGAGTGGGTGCTGTTCCTGGGAGAGCCTCTCAGAATGGCTGTTCCTGACTCCTGGATCAGCAGTTGTTCTGCTCACCCTGTACTCAGCACTGGACCTTGTCTGTAACTGTTTTTAAAGTAGCTCCAATGCTGTGTTTGCCCTTGGGTTGTTCATATACATCTCTATATAACTTTGTCCAACTCCCCTCCCAAAAATCTGATCTGTGAGATCTTCAAGGAGAAGAGAAATGACTGAAGTAATATTTTAAAGGGCTGGAATTTGACAAAGAAGCAGGAATTGTCAGGGTAGGGATAAGGGTTGTAGCACTTCTTTCAGCTTGGGTCGTGTTGGTTTTTATTTCTAATGGTATTAATAAGTCCTGTACTGAGATGCAGCTGTGTGATGAGGGCCCTCCTAGAAGTGGGATCCTCCTGTGCTGTTCTTTACCTGCAGCCTGGCAGAGCAACTCCTGAAGCTGTGGGTGCTTCTTGCTGTGTATCTCTTTGTGGTGTGATCCATATCTTAGTCTTGAGCTACCTGCTCTTGCTGCCATGTAATTAAATGTCTATAATGCAGCTTTAAACGTCTGTGAGATGGAAATTGCTTTTAATAGGACACTTTAATTAGGAAAGCACTTCCTATTTAGATGATTTTTTTAGTTCTCTGTTAGTTGCAAACAAGGGGTGTTGGGATTGCCCACGCTTTTCTCCATTTTCTGCTTGTCTATGAGCCACAGTTTGGAGATGTTGTTGTCAAGAAGTGATTATGTTACATGCTCTAGAAATGTTACAGTGCATGGATTTGGATACATTCTGCTGCTCTGGAGGGTTGGAAACAAATCTGGTGGGAAATTTACCGCTGTGTACTGCATGCTCACAGCTGGGTGCAGGTCTCACTGCTTCCTTATCCCCATACAGCTCTTAGGAAATTAATGCTGTTCCTAACACTGCTGAAAAAATTGTCTCCAGAGGAAATATTTAAGGTGACAGGAAAACTGTCTGTCTTTCAGGACAATCTAATTCTTCCTGTCTGTTTTTGTTAACAGCTGCTGCTGTGACTGCCTGATGCCAGCTTAGGAAGTGGTCTTAAGACAGGTGTCAGTGCATTGATCAAAACAAATTCAGTGGCTTTTAAAGCATTTCCAGGAAAAACAGATTTGTTGTAGTGTTGGAAACCAGGATGTGTGAGTGCTTTTTGCACTTCCCTTAACATAACCCTCATCTGAACTGAGCAGCAGTGGGATCAACCCTGGTAACCTGGCTCACTGGTGTTAGATGGAGCTTGAGACTGATTATTTCCCTTTTCTCTGGCTTCTTTATTTTCCCTTTCTGGAAACAACTTGAAAAGTAATCCTGCAAACAGCTGTAGTGCAGAGAAGAGATCAGGTTTATTTACACTGCTCCTGGGAAGTCACAGCTGGCATTTCTGTGGCCACTTGCAGGGGTTAATGTTTCTCAGCAAAGGTGAGCACTAGGGACAGGTGAGTCTGAACTGCAGAGAGACCTGGTGGCACCTTGCCTGTGGCTGCTGCTGAGGACAGACCCCAGCCCTCTTGTTAAGGGCCAACTGCTGCCCCTGGCTTCCATTCTAATTAATAGGTCCCTCTAATTACCAGCACAGATTCATAAGTTTGTTTAATGCTAAATAGCCTTTAAAGAAGCAGCCTCCTTTTGTTCAAAGGAAGCAGGGATCTAGTCTGCTGCAAAGAGACTGATGCACAGAACATTACCCTTTGTTTGCCCTGCTTTGGGCTGCTTTAAAGGAGTGTCCTGTGAGATCCATAGGATTAAGCAGCAGCGTTGCAGCTGAAGGCTGGGGCATCCTTTGAGTCTGGGAAAACAAAGGTGAGAGACCTTGGAGAAGCCTCACAGCCCCCTCTCTCCACTTCTCTCTCCTCCCCAAGCTCTTGTGGTACATCCAGATCTGAAGATGGCCCGTTCTGGTGTAATAAAATTTGATTGTAGTAGAACCAAGGGGCTCAAACATGGCATGATCCTGCTGTACAGAGTACTTTATTCTTTTCCTCCAACGTGTTCTCAGTGCAAATAGTGGTGGGCAGAAGGGAATTTTATCCCTGTCTTACTGCTGAAGAAAGTCAGTACTGATGCTCTTTGACACATCTGCAGCAGCAGTAGGACCAGGGCAAAAGTCCAAATCTCTTGGCAGAAGATTTAGTTTAATACACAAAATGCCACTGTTCAAAATTGTAACTTTATAGATGGCCACCTTTTTTAAATAGGGCGGTTTAAGGGAGGGGAAAAAACCTCCGAAGATTTGCAGTGAAGTCAGACACAAAAATTATTAGGGTTTGACTATTTAATTAAAAAAAAAATCTAGCAGTATTTAATGATGGAGAATTAGGGTAACTATCTTTATAGCTTTCTAAAATTTATGGTGATCCCATTTTGGCTCAAAAGTATGAAAAGCAGCCCTGTTCCGCTGCTCTCCAGGAGATGTGTCTCTCTGATTTTATTCTAGCCATGAAAATATTCCTGAAGAGATTGTATATTCCCATCATGCACATTAATTTAGTGGGAGGCACTGCTCTGTTTTATGGGGTGGAAGAAAAATCCGCGTTTGTTTTGAGTGTCTGTTAGGTAGAATTCAGTTAAGGTGAAGCGTAAAGCAGAATGAAGAGTTATCAACTAGCAGGTGCCATTAATAGGAAATTGTGCTGATTTTATTCAGTATTTTTCCTTATTTGCAGTAAAATGACTGCAGTTACAGTTAAATTGTACTGAATAGATGTAAAAGGGGGAAATATGTATGTGGTTTGTCAGAGTTCAGCCCCCTCCTTGGTGTGAAGGGAGACAGTGGGATGGTGCATCAGCTTTCGGTATTGTGGCTGCCCCAGCCCTGCCTCTCTGTTGGACCCTGTTTTTCAGAGAAAAATGGGCATGTTGGAGAAGGAATGGACCTTTAGGTTGTTGGAACTGGGAGCCACATCATTTTCCCCCCCAAAACAGAGAGAAATCATAACTGACTTGAAGTAAATAATTTCCATTTCTCTCCATTTGCCTTCGGTTTTTCGAGAAGTTGTCTGTGGACTGTGGAAGGAATGGTCTCTCACATAAGTTATTATGGCATAATTTTTTCATACTAATTAGTACAATGAACATGCATTACGGCTGATATCTCCCTTTGGGGGTGAATGGCTTACTCTGGTTGGATAGAACTCAGAATGGGTTGGAGAGACATTGTTACCTACATCTCAAGCATTAATTCTCTGACTGATTTAACTTCCTGTGCTCATACAGGTTTCCCCTCAGAAGTTGTCTTTTTCGAGTGTAGGATTGTGTTACAAAATGAAGACTCTTCCCTTCCTTGCGTGAACTTGGGGAGTTGATTATAGGATGTGTATCTGTCTCATAATTTGTGGGCAGTGGCTGCAGCGGAACAGATTGCTAAGAGAGCTGTTCTGGTGAATTGAAATGCGAAGTGGAGATTTAAATATTGCCTTTGCAGAGTTAAAACCACTCTTTCTGGCATCTTGATAATGAGTGGCCTTGGCTGTGGCAACCCCACACTACACCAATACCACCAGACCTGCTGTGTGGAGTTGAAATATTCTGAGTGCAGTTTGGAGCAAGATTCCGAGTTTGGTTGTATTTGCTCAGCTCTGTGGTAGGAGCTTATCAGCCAGAGCAAATATTGCCCATTACATCACCCATGTTTTTCAACTGCAATATTCATAGTTATCAAATTAGAGCTTTTTATATTCAGGGTGAGAATATGCAAAGACAAATCTGAGGGAGTCAATAACGCAGCAGTTGTCTTATTGCTGAGCTGGGGAGAGCAATAAAATAGATAGGCTGTCGATATTTTGGTCCTGAGCTGTTTGTGGGGGTATTGACACGCAGCAGAAATACACTGTTGACTCTCTTGGTCTATTTTCTTTGAGTAAAGTGTTTGGCCACAAACTTGATGCATTTTTCTAGCGGATTTAGAGAGTGTGGGATGCATCCACTTTCTATCCCTGCCAGCTGATTGCCAATTTATTTCAGGTCAAAGAATGTGCAGCTTGCTGCAAGGTAGTTTGAAACAGCATCTTTATTATCACAGTTCACATGTTGGCCAGTTTCATTTGTTTTGTTCCCTGTGCCCTCCAGGCATGCAATATAATCTTTCAACTGGTTGTTAGCACCAAATGGTCTGGTTTTTAGCTTGTTTGCTGCAGGCAGAGTCCAATAGGAAGCCCAGCAGGGCTCGTGTTCCCACTTTGCGTGAGTTGGTCTAATGATATTTTCCATATTAACATTTGGAAGAAAGATCTAATCTGTTTGGGTTGGGGGGAGAAGTCTGTCTGAGGGTTGTCAGTAGGGAGATAACTTCTAATCGTAGATGGACCACCAGCTAACATGGCAGAAATGTCTGGAATGTGTTCAGGAACATGTGTTTTGTTGGGTTAAAACACTGTTTGGGTGCCACAAGGTTACTTAACAGCCCTATTCCTTTAACAGGTCTCCGTGTAAGTGGGCTCCATGGAGCACAGATCAGAGACACAGAGAGAAGTATGTGCCAGCGGTGTCTAATGCTTGGACTGAGGGAATCTCTGAGTCTGCTTGACTTTTATTCTTGTTTTTTAATACACACTGGTCTCCTTCAAATTTCTCTCCCTCCTCCTCCCTCCCCCCCGTCTTCCCTTTTTTTACTGCTTTGGGCTTAATTTGGGAAGGGGGGAGGTCAGTTGCAGGGATTTGGATTTGGGCAGGCAGGATTTTCTCCCATGACTCTCAGCATGGGGAGATGTGGATCAATTCCCTATCCTGTGTTCAGCTGGACACTGGGCTATGGTGTGTGTTGATCAAGAAATCCCCTCCTGTTTTGTACCACATAACACATTCATTTCAGCCACTGAACCTAAATTACTGTTTTGCTTTTCTTTCTTTTTTGATGAAACGGTAAGAACTCTTTTTCTAAAGGGATGAAGTTAGTTTATCCGTGCTAATGCTTTGATTTTTTTTCCCTTTTTTCTCTCTCTGCCACAGTAGGTAACCAGTTAGGGGCCCTGGTACATCAAAGGTAAGCAGTGGGTTATGTTTTATTATTTATTGATCAATTCTAATTGTTTATTGATCCACCATCTGTAGTAGTGTTAGGAAGTCAGAGGTTGAGAATGTGGAAAAACTGTCAGCTTGGGTTTTCTCCAGCCTGGGTTGTTTGTTCTGATGAAAAAAGAGGAGTTGATGTGAAACTTGGATTTGGTCCCTGCAAATCTGCAGGACTGAAAAAAATAAATTTTCTCTCCTTTCCCTTCCCCTGCCCTGGCAGGGGGCAAGAAAGAAAAAGTGAAAAAAGGTCTGACGTTTTGGCAAAAAGTGGAAGTATCAAACAGACACTCGTTATTGTTGTTATTATTATTATTTAGTATTGTTGGTGTAATATGACCTGGGATGACTCCTTTGTCAAAGATGATTTGGGAAGACTGAAACAAGTATGAGTTGTCATCCAGCATGTCTCAGCATCCAATAAAAATGTAAAATTCTCACTTTTTCTCAAATCCTGATTTTGAGGAGTTGTCTGTGTTGTTTTGAAGGGAAGAACATTTCTAAAGCTGAATTAGCCCGAAGGTGAATAGTAGTGCATTTCCATCCTAACCAGCTGTTTGGGGCCTCAGCAGAAGGGACAAACAATGTGCATGAAGGCACATTTTTAATGAACCTCACATTTTTAATGGTTAAGTTAAAGCAAATGTCTGACTAGAGCAGCCTGGAAAGGTGTGGGCAGTGTTCGTAGTTTATCTGCAACTTAGCTAATCAAGTCTAGTTTGTATTTTATAGCTTCCCTAACTGATCTAAATAAAAAAATGGGAAGATTTTAATATACCTGACCGCAAAACCTGCACTGAACTTACTGTGCAGGTGTTTTATTGCTTTTGAGATTGCTGAACAAATTGTATATAATGCATATTTTCAAATTCTATATTCATGGTGTTGTGTTTTCTACAAGACAGAAATAGCTAAACAAAAAAACAATCCAAGTTAATGCCTTTCTGTTTGACTATGGTCAAACAGAAAAAGGAAACTGCTTTGAGTGCTCTGTTTTGAGGCAGACACATTGAAAATGTCCAAAGAGCAATAGGCATGGAAGTCTTGAGATAATAAGAATTCAGAGGATAATTGAAGACAGTTTTTATTAATTCCAAGGAAAAGAATGATAAGAACAAGGAGGCAAAAAAAGAGTCCCAAAACACCAAACCTGTGACTGTCAGAAGGGGGTATTCATGGCAGGACTGGCTTTGGTTGGTGTCTCCTGGGAAGAGAATATCCAGAAGCATGGGGCAGACACTGCTGCTTGGAAGGTCCAGGCTCAGTGATAAGAAAACTTTTTTTTTTGTGTGTGTGTGTGTTAAATCTGTCTGGAGCAAGAATGACAAAAAGAGCTTCTTCCATCAGCTCCATTCAAGATACCAGAGATAGACTGGAAATGGATCCAGCATAGGAGGAATTGTGTGACCATGAGAGGTCCCTTCCAAAACAAATGGTTTTGACAGTGATGTGCTATTACTTGTGTGTGCAGAATCCCTGTGCTGAGCCCAGACTCCATGGCAGGAGTGTAGTTTCTTCCAAATTGTTCTTTGTGATGATTATTTGATGGGGTTTTCTTCCTTTTTTTTTTCTTTTAGGGCTGTAATAACAGAAGAGTTCAAAGTGCCTGATAAAATGGTTGGATTTAGTAAGTACCTTGGATGCTTTTGATGCTTCTCAGTGTGTTTCCTGTGCAGGAATGCTGTTGATTTCTGACACAAGTTTTTGTGCTTATTAGCCTTGGATAAGCCTTGTTTAATGCTGTCTTCATGGGGAACAGAGGATCTGTGTTTAAAATCCAGATGCAAACTTCATGGAAAAGCTCGGTGTCCCAGTAATAAGAACAAGAATGTTTGCTACAGGTTACTGGGCATTTTAGTGGTTTTCTCATTTAAATTCCCATTAGCACAGTACATAAACAAGTCAAAAACGAATTTATTCCCTACATTGCATTATTTTACTTGGAGTATGCAAAACTGTGAGAGTTGAGGAAGGAAGATGACATTTAAATGTTAAAATATGAGTTGACTAAAGGCAAGTTAAACAGAATTTTAAATTTCTCACACATTTGCTGCAGGGAAACGCAACCAGACAAGAGTTTTTCCTAGATTTGCATTCCTGATACTGTTCTCTTTCAAGCTTGATACTAATTTCTCTCTTCCTCTTAATGATCATTACTCTTGCTTTCAATGGCACCTCCTGCTGATGTGTTACTGCAGTGATTGCATAGACACTTCCACTGCTGGGTCTCTGTGTATCCCTTCCAATTTGATATATGGAGAGTAAAGAGGAAAATAACAGGCCGTGGTAATTACCCCATAGTGCGCCAAGTTTTGTCCTGACTCTAAAGACACTGTAAGACTGTAACTCAAATTCCTGCAAAGGAAAGGCTCCCTCCTCTCCTGCCAGACCTCTTCGTTTCCCAGTCCTGGTGGAGGACGTTGGCCATGGGAGAGGGGAGCTCGCAGGCATCACCTCTGTGTTAAATCTTGCCCTGGTTCAGATACAGGGGGGATGCCACCCCACAGCTGAGATGCTTCTTTGGGAGCATCCTGAGCCAGGAATACCCGTTTGACTTGACAGCTTTGCTGTTTTTGCAGTCTGGGAAGGGTAGGAATGGTGATTGGCACAGTCTGTGCTCTGCGTGTCTTGTTGTGAAACAGCGATGTGTCAGCTCTGAGAGTTAAGGGATATGGATATTTGTGTTCACTGGGGGTTGATAGAGCATTTCAGGATGTGGCTCTGTCTGAGTGCAGACAGCCAAATAGCATGCCCATTCAAAACTGACAGTAAAATAGGAATTATGAAGAAACAAGTCTTTGCCTTTTTTAGTACCCCAAGTAACTGGCTTATTGGTTCAGGCTGAACAAAATGTACTTAAATTACTCTCCCAGCATCACCCAGACTAGTGCCTTATTTCTTTCATACTTATTTCTTTCCATTCCAGTGCAAGACAGGCTTTTTTGTTTTGTTTTTCCAAGCAAATAGAATAACTTTCAGCAATATTTCAGTGTTTTTCTGCTATGATGAATTTGGTCACGCTGTGGATGCCTCTTCTGCAATCCTGGAGTCAAACTGTTCCTTTATAGACAGCTGCAGCAGAGTAAAAGGGGGAAGGTGCTCTGCAGTTTCCAGGAAAAACAGTTTGTTCTGATGCTTGTTGAACTCATTTCAGTAATCGGCAGGGGAGGAGAACAGATCTCACGGATTCAGATAGAGTCTGGCTGCAAAATTCAAATTGCTCCAGGTAAGACTCTCTTTTTGTGGTGGGTGAACAGGTTTTAATGTCAAAGGGTGTTGTGTCCATTAGATCAGGCACTTCCCATGCTCACGGTGTGTTATCTCCATTAACATGGATACAGACAGGTATGGCAGAGCTGTTGTTGGACCCACCTCCCAAGCAGGGTAGAAAACAGGTTTTCCAGGGGGTTTGGGAAATGGAACAGTGAGGGAACTGGCTTTAACCAACAGATGGTTGCAGAGCAAATGGGCAATCTATGTTGTGCTTGGACCTGAAGCTGTTGAGTTTTCTCACTTTGCTCAGCTCTGTGGTTTGCCTCTGACTGGTCTGATCAGCTCCAGCTCCTGGCAGAAGACATTTCAGGAGAGTTGGCAGCAGCTCTCCATACAGCTTGCTTTGCATCATAAAAATGAGACCATTCATCCCAATGGGATCATTTGGTGCCAGTTTGCTTTGGGAAGGACTAGGCTGCAGTGCTGTGCAGGGAACTGTTGATCAATGTTACCTGAGTTTTTACCCCTCCCTTTAATTGGTGGGGAAGGCTTTAAAAGAATGCAGACTTCCAATAAATAATTTATAATATGTTGATCCTGGATGTCTTTGAATTCTTTAGCATGCTGTGTGCAGGTGGGTGGTGCTTCCATGGGTGCTTCATGGTCACTGAAATAGCTGCCACATTTTTAATTCACAAGTTTTCTTCTTGTTTCCTTTGCAGACAGTGGTGGGATGCCCGAGAGGCCCTGTGTACTCACTGGGACACCAGAGAGCATTGAGTGAGTTCTGATTTCATTTCTCTCCTTTTTCCTTCTTTCTCTTCTCCCTGATGCTATGCTCTGTCAGTGGTGCTACTTGGTTATTAGCCACACCAGCAAATGTTGGCCTAGAGAAACTTGAGGGTCTCTGGAGCATAGAACCTCTTGGTCTGATGCTTTAAACTGTGCACCTCAAAGGCTTTTTTTCCACTTGCAGTTTGAATCCTCTGCAGAAATTTCCTTGGAATTCCCCTCCGCAGGGTGAGGTTGCTCTTAGGGCACCTAGGATGCAGTTTTGTAACTGCAGCTTTCCAGGATACTGAGCTAAGCTGTTGAAGGGCACTTCTCTTCTCCCCTTCGCTTCCCTACTCCTATTGAGATGAGCATCCTTCCAGCTGAAGAAGGGCTGCATGAGGCCTCTAAAGCCTGTGGGTGCCACTCCAGGATACCCTGGAGGTGTTGATGTTGTTGCAGAGCAGCATGAGGCCCACTGGGTGCTTGTCTCTGCATCGCTGCCAACAAGAAGCAAAGGACTGAACCCAAGTCTTGATTCTGCTCCTTGCATGGTAGAGACACGTGGCCAGCCAGCAGGGATTTCTATCTTTAGACCTATAGAAACTTTAGGGACAGTGTTTCCTCCCTCCCCCTTCCCAGGAGCTGAGTTTGAGACTCTCACAAACCAGTTGAGGACCTCCTGCTGGAACTGGATCCAGGATCCTCAGGCTTACAGGAACACACTTAACATATGGAGCTGCTCTTTCTCTCCCCAGCCTTTGGGTAGGTGGGTTTTTTAAAATCCATCTGGAAATCTTTGAGTTGCGTTTGAAAATACATGGGTGCAAAGACTGTCTCTCTAAAGAGAAGACACTCATCATTCTTCCATTCCTAAAGAGATCTAAGGGTACTTAAATCTCCTTATTCTGCCATAATACTGCAAGCAGTGAGCCAGAATAAATAAAATTGGCAAACTCACATTATAGGGCAGGCAGTGTATTCTTGCTGATATTGAAGTGGTTTTCCCCCTTTAGCAAAGGATATTTAAGAACAAGAGCAAAGTAGTGAAAAACTGGGATGCCTCATGAGATGCAGCTGGGGGAAAATGGGGCAGAGGTGTAGTTAAGACTTCATGGTTCTGAAATAAGCAGTTAAATGTACTCGTGTCCGAGGCTGTCTTTAAATAAAATATGAGTAAATTTTAAAAGTGAGACTATACAATTTGTGAAACAGAACATGGACATGGAATTAAGTGAAATTTAATTTACTTCTGTGGTAAAATTCTTGACAAATTGGTTGTTTGAACTGGTTTTTTCAGGCTACTTGTAGAAAAAGAAAAGGAAGTAAGGAAACCATTTTAGATGTCAGACTTCTCTGAAAAGGGTTTTGTGAGGAATGTTTTCTTTAGGTATATCCAGTGACAAACTAATAGGGTTAATTTCCAAGTAACCCCTTCTCATCTGAAATATGTTGTGTATTAACTGTTGTGGTCTCTATATTGTCACTAAAAGAATTTTGCACAAAGTATGAAGGTAGATGAATAAAACCTCCTAAGACTTTTCCAGAATATTTGAAGTGGGCTTCCAGAAATGCCACCTTTTCCCTCTTGTTGTGAGAAAGTCAAGAGCAAGCAGTGCTCTGCTCTGAGTGCAGCCTCAGAGCACCACCCCCTGAGCTGCCTTGGGGGAATGTCTGCTTGAAGGGATGACTCTGTACTGGTTCTTCAAATCTCTAGAGACAAGTCAGTCGTCCTTAGGGTGCCTGATATGGCTTGGTGAGAAGTGGAGAGAGAGGAAGATGTTGCGTTAGGCTGAACGGGGAACCAGTGAATTTCTTCTGCTTTCAGAAGGGTTGTGGGACAAGGGCAGGAGTGGGATGTGCTGGTATAAGAGTCTTCAAGATGAAGGGAAACCCTGTCAGTTACCTCTGACATGCTAAAGATTTTAGAGAAGGGATCTTTAATCTCCCAAATGCTTCTTTGTGTGTCTCTTCTCACCAGGAGTAGAAGAACCCAGTCTTTCACTGGTGGCTGCTGCAGTATCCCTGCCTTGCTTCGCGGTGTAGCTTCAGCACCTACTGCTTGGAGCAGAGGCTGTGTTAGGACAGTGTTCTGGTGCTGCTGGTAAGAGCAGGTAGAGAAGAGCAAAGCAGTTGCCTGTGACTGATCAGAGAATGGTTAATCCATGGGCTGTGTTAGTATCAGAGCAGTGTGGTTTTTTTTGTCTTGACTGAGAAGGAGAACAGAGCTGGAGTTTTATTATTGTATATGTGTTAGAAAAGTTAAAACCTAGAGCATCTTCATTTGAAGTAAGCACCCCAAGTGCTGTAGTTCAGTGGTTGTCCTTAACTTCCTAAGAGGTCAGAGCATGCTGCTGCTCTTCCTTTTCTCTTCCCCTTTCAAAAATCAAACTGCTTATAAGTAATCATGATAGGGGAAAACAGACATCAAAGAATTAAAAAAAAAAAAAAAAGGCAAACATTGTGCTGACTATGGTTTCCTCCATCTTTCCACTTCTCCTCTCCCCGATCGCTTTCCATTCCGATGGTTCCTGGTCTCTTGGTCATGTGGAGCAATGTTGTCTAATGGTTGTTTCCCTCGATTCTTTTCCAAAGACAAGCAAAACGGCTACTGGGGCAGATTGTAGATCGCTGTCGGAACGGACCTGGTTTTCACAACGATGTTGATGGCAACAGTACCATTCAGGAGATTTTGATCCCGGCATCCAAAGTGGGTCTAGTCATCGGCAAAGGAGGTGAAACAATAAAACAGTTGCAGGTGCGCAAGATGCATTTCCTTTAGGGCTCTCTTCCCTACTGCAGCTTCTCTAGATCCACTGGAACAGGCTGAAGTGGAGAGCCTTGAATGCTCTAACCTTCTCCAGCAGGGACTACTCTTCTGCCTTTGGAGATTGGACTCAAATCCAATCTTGTGTTACAAAATCAGTGTGGCCCCAGCTACACAAGTAGTGGAGTTTTGCCAGAACAGTGACAGAAACCCGTGTGCCGTAGATAACACTTGGTGTGTGCTGTTTAGGAGGGGATCCCTGTAGCCAAGGAAGGGCCATGTCTGCTCTGCTCTGCAGTATTTTTAATGCCAGCCATGCTGTTGTAGAGTGCTCTGCTTCTCTTTTGTTGGTGATCTGTGTAAAGCTGCCATGTGTCATCTTTTTTCTCATCCCACCCCTTTCTAATTAAGTGTTATGTATAAACTGTGTTCCTGGACGTTCTTTATTCCTCCATCTGGTACAAGTTTTTAAAGAATAGAGGGTTTTAGCAAAACATCTAGGTTAAAAATGGAGGGGTTTTGAGTGCCCTGATTGGACCTCTGTCATATAGTTTGGAGGCTGGTCACTTAATAACTGTTATATGCAGACAGCTACAGATTTTGGAAAGGGCTGGAAAGTCAGTTGTCGAGGTAGAGGGGGTTCTCCTTGCAAGGATTTCAGCTATTTGAGAACCTCAGGAGCAGCACAGTTTCTGGCAGTCCTTTACACTCTAGGACTGTTCCTGAATTTGTGCATTCTGTAACGGTGCTGGTTTGACCTTCATGATATTTAGTGTCCAAAATCTAGTCCCTTGTTTTAGGGACTCTGCTTAGAAAAGTGCTCTGTGCTTTTTCTTCAGGAGCGAACAGGTGTGAAAATGATTATGATCCAAGATGGTCCTTTGCCTACTGGAGCAGATAAACCTCTCCGTATTACTGGAGATGCATTTAAAGTACAGGTATGTAACAAAAGCAAAGTGGTTGCCCAAGAGAACTGAGGAGAAATTTAAACCTGAGTGTATTTGTGAGCATCTAATGGAGTCAAATCCAACTGTAAATGTAATAATCTTTCCTGGTTTTGTTTGTTCTGTAAGGTTGAGTAGAACAAGTTAAAACACTGGAGTAGTTTGTTTTACAGCATAACTTAGGAGCTGTCACTCCACATAAATATTGCACATGGGTAGGAGTAGAGATGAGGAGGAGGGTTTTAAGAAAGTAGCTTTGAAATGCTTTCCAGTCTATGTGGCAGAAAATGAGAGCTCTGTGTGACTCGAGCAAATGGGTTCTTAGTGACTGACTGAATCACACATTTGAGACAGCGAACCTTTCACAAAACTACCTCAGACAGCCAATCGACGCAGGTAATTAAAAACCAATCCCACAACAACTCCTGAAACCAAGGGGCTTGCTTAATATTGGCACCTCAGTCTCCTTGTGTCAGGGTTCTGCAGATGTGGATGTACCTGCGGTTCAGAGAAAAGCCCCCATCAGCTGGGACTGGGGGATTGCAGCATGATGGGAGTGTCTGAATTAGGGCATTAAAGTTTAGCCACGGCATGTTCCACTTCTCAGCAAGTGCCTTTCATACCTTGCTAAGTACTTAAATCTAGCTTAGCATTCCTGTCTCCAATAAAAGTAGTTCTGTTTCATAGGATCTCCCTAATCATAAATTGCTGCAACAGTTAATGTTGCTCAGGGATAATGTTTGGGTTGTATTTTTCAAAGCTCTTATTGCAAGTTTTAGAGTTAATTTTTTTTTTTCCCCTGAAATTCTTACTGTGGAGGTGTAGCTGTGCAAAAGGAGTTTAATGACAGTCTGGCTACTTTTAACCAAGTCATACTCTCAGTGCTGCCACTTAACAGGTGGCTTCTGCTTTGCAAGATTTGCTGTTGTCGCATCTTCCATTCAAGGAAACATGGAGACTGCACAGGCTGGAAGATCTTTGAGGCACTTAAAGCTGAGCACATTTAGGAAGTGTTTAAGAAGTGTGATGAATCTTGGGTTTTGGTGGGATTCTGTGGATGCTGCAATAGTGTTTCCTTACTCCCTTGAATCCCTATGAAATCTCTTCATCACCCATATTTCTGTCTTGGCATCTCTGAAATGTCTTTGAGTTGTTTCTTTCTGTTAAAAACACCTTGAGGACATGGAAAATATGTAAAAATGAAAGGAGAGAGATTCACCACCATTCTCAAGCTTGGAAATAGAACCAAAAGCTTGACTGGCAGTAGAGAGAAACAAATGCTTGGCTTTGACATGTAGGCTTTTTTTATTTTGTTGGTGGCTACTATTGGCTAATTGCCGGGATATACCTTCACTAGCTGGGCTACATGCAGGCTTGTGAATGGCCTTGAGTGCTGCCAGTAGGTCGGAGAAATATTCATTTGTCTCAGAAAATGTCTTGCTGGATTGCTGCAGACGTGGGCTTAACTTTTCAGAGTCAGTAAGCTCGGTGCTGCCCAGTGGCCTCCTTGGTCCTTGTGCTCTGTAGCTCTTAGTGGACATGATCTCTGCCATGCTGCCAACAGCTTCTACCTTACTGTATTGATTTCAGTTCTATCCAGTAGGAAAGGACCTTCACTTCCTTTAATTAAAAAAAAAAAAAAAATCCAAGATGTTTTAAAAGTTAAAGGGCCTTTTTGAAAGACTGGAGGAAGCAATTGCACCCAAGAAACTGCCACCTTGTGCACCTGGCAGGTTTTGTCAGACATGGAAGATGCCATCAAAAACAGACTGTGGTAAAACCGCTGCTCCCATTCAGCAGATGGAGATCCCTCTGCCTGAAGCCTGAGCATTACCCACTGTTGAGGCCCTAACACCAGGAGGGCAAGTGGAATAATTTGAAGCTAACTGTAACTTCTTTCCCCATGTAGCAAGCGAGGGAAATGGTACTGGAGATCATCCGAGAGAAAGATCAGGCAGACTTCCGAGGCGTACGCAGTGATTTCAGTGCTAGAATGGGAGGAGGCAGCATAGAGGTACGTTTCTTCACAGTACTCTGCTAACCTCCCTGTGGGATGGGCAGTGGGGGGAGTCATCCAATTGCACTTGTAACCTGTAAGCTGATTTTTAAATGCATTGTGTTCTTTTGCCAGAAGAATTGAGTCTGGCTCTGCAAAGAGGAGGAGTTCTCGTGGACTCCCAGATGGCACTTTATAATTGTCTTTTTTAAGCTGCATTCTTGTAGTGCAGAGTTCATTTAGTGGGGAAGGAATTTGTGGCCACGTGTTTGTTTTTGTCGAGCAATGCGGTTCTGTAGCCTGGAGCTGCCTAACATGGCCCATCCTCAACGTTAAGGGCATCTCCTTGTAAAATCAGAGTCATTCAGTCTAGTTCTCTGCGCTTTCATACTCCTTTGCCTTTCCCATCAGGTCTCTGTGCCCAGGTTTGCTGTTGGAATTGTGATAGGAAGAAATGGAGAAATGATCAAAAAGATTCAGAATGATGCTGGAGTTAGGATTCAATTTAAACCAGGTTTGTGTGAGGATGGAGAGCCGTTGCTTTCTGACCAGTGTTCCACTTTTGGGTTCCAGCAGCCAGGCTTTCCTCATTTACCAGGTGCAATGTGTCTCTTTCTGAAACCCATTTAAATATGATGTGCTGCCTCCTCATGCACTTCCTGGTTTTCAGAGAGTAAGATTATATACAGCTCATTTGCAAACCTTAGATATCACAACAGTCATGTCTTGAGTGGTAATTATACAGATAAATAAAATAACAAAAATCTTTTATTTCCTGTTAAAGAATTCCTCTTCAGGACATTAAAGCCTTTGGGGATCAGGAGTTGATTAATTCTGAGTAACTTTCTCTGGGTCCTTGGCTGTCTGATCACCTATCAAAGCTGCCTTTTTCCTCTTAAAATTATATCAGTCTCTTTCATGGCTTTTTGACATTTGAAAGTGTTTTCTTTTGAGTGTTGTTCCCTCTGCAGTGTGGGCTGGGTTTTGTCTTCTTTCAGTCCAGGGAAGAGGGGCTGAAGGTGGAGGGAAGCAGTAGCTCCTGGGATAGTTCTGTGGTGTGAAAATGCTGCCAGCAGTGGCGGTGCTGGAAGGAAGCTTTTGTTGGCGAGTGGATGTTTTCTGCTTTTAATTTAGTCTTTGCCACCTCTCTCCACAGATGATGGGATTAGCTCTGAAAGAGTCGCACAGGTCATGGGGCTCCCCGATCGGTGTCAACACGCAGCACACATCATCAGTGAGCTCATCCTCACGGCACAGGTGGGTTCTGGAAGTGCTTTTTGGGAATGTAGGCTACATGCAGGCAGCTGAATGGAGGGATGGAGGCCATCTTCTGAAAAGCAGCAGTGTTCAATTCTCCCCTGGTAGGCCACACATGCTGCTGCCCAGAGCTGCTAGGTTTGAGGTTTGTTTGTTCATGGTGGAAGTTCTTTTAATGTGGGCTAACTGAGCTGTGGGAAGCTCTTCTATTCCCAGGCCTATGAGGCCTCATTATAGCTCCACATCTATCTCCTGTTTAGTTGTTGTTTGGAAACAGTGACCTGATGGAATGGAATCCATCAGCATCAGGCAGTGACTGGAGGCTCTGCTTAGACAGCAGAGCATTGCCAGTGCTCAGTGGTGCCTCATCTTCAGACTCCATCCCTCTGGTCTGATGGAGGCACAGGAAGGTGATGAGTGCTCAGGTATTGTGTCACTGTGCTCTAAGACACACCAAATTACTGCATTACACAAGAGCAAGAAGTACAAAGATGAGTGAAGTGTACTAGGGCAGGCCCTGGAAGGAGGTTGTATATTCCCTTTGTATTATGAGAAATGAAAACTTTAGGCCATTTCAGAAACCTGAATGTAACTTGTCCAACAAGGTCCGTAATTTGTCCATCTTGATATCTCATCTTGCCCCAATACCTGCTTTGAATACTTGATTTCATAATTTGCTGTAATAATTCACTTAAATGCTGAGGTCTGCCATGATAGCCTCTGACTGCCCATGGCATTTGTTTTTGGAGAAATCACTTACCCAAAATAGATATGTCCTTTAAGTGTCTTTGAATTTAAAAACTTCCTTTGGAAGTTTTGGAAAATGTGCATTTCTGCTGAGTAATTCCAGCAGGATGATACTTGAAAGGGTTTGAAAGCAACTTTTGTGTATGTCAGTGCCAAGATACATTGTTTGCTCTAAAGAGAGCCCCCATCACAAACTAAAAGCCCTTTAGTAGTTGATGCTTATTTATAGGTTTATTTCAGCAGATGTAAAGGCGTGCATTTAAAAATATAAATATCTTCCTGAATCAGGAAGGCAACTGTAACCTACATTACTTAGCATTTTTCTGAAGTGCTTCAAAACCTTGAATGTGAAACTGAGGTCCAGGAATGTCTCAATTCAATGCCATTGATTATGAGGCAGTTTACTTGCTTTATTTTGTTTGTAATGTGCATTGGGGCCAGCATAAAAACAGATACCCATGTTTTGCCTTCTAAGGAACGAGATGGCTTTGGAAGCTTGGCTGTTGCCCGAGGAAGAGGTCGTGGCCGTGGGGACTGGAGTGTTGGAACACCTGGGGGCATGCAGGAAATCACCTACACTGTTCCAGCTGACAAGTGTGGCCTTGTTATAGGCAAAGGTGGGTTTGGTGACTCCAAATACCCCAACTTGCAGTCCTTCTCTCTCAGTATGGTCATGTTCTTGCTGCCTGACAGTGAGCTTGGAGGTTTTCTGTGATTGTGGGTATTTAGTGCCCAGTGTATGCAGCATAGGAATAAGCTGTAAGCACTTGTGGTTTTCTTTGTGATGTTTTCACTCATAATTGTATTCTCCAGGCCCTTGTTCACAAGCTGTAGGAGAGGCTCTTAATGCAGAGCTGTCAAATAAACTTGTTATAACAAGCAGCTGTCTGAGAAAAGGCAGGTTCATTTGTGGATTCTTTTTACAGAGAATTTGTTTGAAGGACAGTTTATCAGGGACAAGCAGAACAGTCATTTCATCGTGCTGAATTTCTGTGAGTGCTGTGTGAGGAAATGGAAGGTCTCTGAGTGTGGTAATAACAGTAGCTGCTTCCAGCCACATACCTGAAATGTGTGATGAATGAAGTGAAGTAGGAGGATTTGTCTGCCTCTGTGCTGGCACCTGACCTGGCACAGCAGCCTGGTGCACCTTGTGCTGCTTGGCTGAGCGTGTTCACTGCCATGGAGGCCCCTTGGCCGCTTGGCCAGCGGGGATCTCTCCATGCCAAGGAGATGGATGAGGAGTCATCCTCTCAACCAGTACAACCCCATGATGGTTATGAAACTGAGCATCAGCAGCAGACTCAGTTTGTCAGAGCAGGAGCTGCACATGGGGCAATGGCAGGAGTTAGGGTAGAGCCAGGAGCAGACAAGCTCTCTAGCTCTGAACTGCTGCAATGTGTCTGAGCTGATGCACTGACCTATTAAAGGCAGTGCTTCATTTTTCTGTCTGCTTATATCAGAAAGAATGACATATGCCTGAACCAGTATTTAAGTAATCACAGTTGGCTTTCAGCCTCAGCAGAGAATAGATGAGGAATAGATAAGCTACAGCAGAAAAGGGGGCAGAGACTTGAGGGCATTGGGCCAAGTTTCAGTGGCTTTGAGTGTTCTGGGTAGGAGGGAGCTTGTGAGACTTGTTGTGGCCTCTTTCCCTGCTGCACATCCCTGCTGTTCCCTGCCGTGTGCCTGTCCCCACAGCACCCTGAGCTTCTGCTGTGTTGGATGGCCAGGGACATGGGCAGGTCAGCCCTGTATCTGCAATTGTTTTCAGATGTTGTTTTTTGCCACAAGCCTGTTCACAAACCTGAAAACTTTTTTCAGTATGAAAAACCACCTGCTTTCTCCATTATGCAGAAATTGCAGTGATTATGCTTGTCCTCACTGAACAATCCAGTTGGCCAAAAGATCAAGCAAAGTCAAATTTTAAGCCCACGAGTGAGACTTATATGTACAGAAAAATCAAATTATAATGAAACTTTATTGCTGTATCCATTAGTCATCTTTAATAAAGGATCAGAAAAGGTCACTTGTTGTTCAGCAGTGCACTGAAGTGGAGCATTTGTGACTACAGAGAGCACTGTGTGCTGAAAAGATAAATGCAGGTAGTGGAGTGAATGTCCCAGCATTCAAGTGCAGGGCCTGGCACAGCCTCACTGGGGGGTGAAGGGTGGCTTTTTACCTTTGTTTCCACAACAGCAAAATCAGGATTCTTACTTGGCCAGATCAGAAGCTTTCTGGAGTGACTAATTACTAGTTGTATGGTGATTTGAGTGCTGGTAGCATTGTAATACCACCTTGTAATCGGTGTTCTCAAAGTGCCTGTGCTCTTAGGCTGTTGCAACCTTCACTTTTGTCAAGTGAGTGATGGCTGTAGTGTTGCCTTTTGGGGTCTGGACCAGCATGGATGTGCTACACCCTCCACACACTGATGCAAGACAGGCAGTTCTTATTATTTCCTCCCCCGCTGCCCGTGGGGCACTGCAGGGCGGAGGGGATCTTAGTGGGGTTTTCTTAACAGTGACCAGTTACAAAACCTTTGCTCTCCCTGACAGCTTCTGAGCAGTTTCCAGCTGTTGGGTGTTTTTCCTTGCTGTGATACAGGATGGGGCTGTTGGCCTTCTCTGTAAAACCTGGCTGAGGCCTCTGGGCCATCAGCTTGGTCTCGAGATCAGTACCCAAGCAAAGGGTGCCCTGGGCACCCAGGTGTGGTGTGTGTGATTTGACCTGGTAACTGCTGCTGTGCTCCCAGCTCCACGTGACCACTCGAGAAGCTAGAAAAAGAGGGAGGCTAGGAAGTTTCTCAACTCAGTTTCTGCAGCATACATGATAGAAGATCTAGTGCCTTTTTCTTGTGGACATCTCTGCTCAGCTTGGGACCGTGAGCTTTTAGGAGCCAGTGGGGCTCCCTGCAGATCCTGCGCGTTGCTTTTTCCTCTAGAGGGTGGGTAGGTGCAGCTTTTCTTTCCCAAAGGCCCTGAGGAAGGGTGGAGGCGAGCGCCATACACATGTCAAACTCTGTCTGTGTTTGGTGGTGCTTGGAAACAGCCGCCGCCTCCCTGGGCCCCCCTGGATTTCCATGATAAATACAGCAATCCTGACAGATACCGCGGCCGGCCTGGCTCTTGTCAGCTCGGCCTTTGAGCACGTTTGATTAATTGCTTTAGGATTTCACGTCCAGCCGGGAGGCCGCTCCTGGATCTCTCCTGCCCCCCATCAGGTGGAAGAATGGAGCGGGATGAATGCTCTATAGACAGCCACCATGTGCCGAGCGGGTCACCTCACCGTGGGGAAGAGAACTCCTTCCGGCACCGGCGGCTGCGTCACGGCATTTGCATGCTCTGGAGGCTGGCTTGGGGTAGCTCGGGTGAGAGGGAGCACTTTGACATGTACCAGGCTGCAGAGTGAAGAGGACAAGGGCACCGAGTCCTGGTGTGGGGGTAGGGGCTTGCAGTCTCCCACCAAACCTGGAGAGGCAGCTAACTTAATTCTGCCGTGTGGTGTAGGAGGGACCTGCTGTAGAAACAGGCCCAACAACCACAGGCTTGGTGCTGAATGCTAAATGGGGCAATGGTTTGAAATCTGTATTCTCCTTGCTTCCAGTTTGAGAATGCTTCCATTTTTAATCCCCTTTTGGAAGGAGAAACTAGTCTTCAGTGCAAGTAGCAACCTCTGGTTGTGCCTCTGTCACCCAGTAAAGAAGTTGTGCCACTCCTTCAAATTGTGTTGCCTGAAAGGGTCCCCTGTTTTCACTAAGCAGATGAAATGTCTGTTGATTCAGATCTCACCTCGATATGTAAAAACCAGAGCTTCAAACAAATCTGCATCAGACAAAAACATGACACAAAAAAACCCCTTCTTGGTTTTGAAACTTCATCTTACTCCTTTCCCATGCTTGACTGAAAGTAAGTGGGTTGGCTTTTGGCTGCACAGTACAATCCCTGTTGTCTGCCCAGGGATGTGACATGATTATCTTTTGTTAAATGCATCTTCAAAAATTCATTTAGAAAGAGTTAATTGCCCTTTGGCAACTTTTCCTCCTCCCTTCCCCAAGAAGGCTTTAAAATGTTAAAAAGGTCACGAGTCCATTACAATGAAATGAACAAGTGTCTGCAACATCCACAGTTTGTTTTGAAGTTGTGCTGGATGTATAGAGATGGAAATGTGAGCAAAATTGAGGTGTTTATTTTTGGAGATTCTTTTTAATGAAAACCAAACAAAAATCTCTGGTTAGTTTCCTTTGCTCTCTGTCCTGCTTGCTGCCTATCCTTTGAGCTGGTGATTTTTTGGTTTTAATTTAAAAGTTGTAAAACTCCTTCCTTCCCCACACCCTTTAATTTCTCCAGTTGAGTGGAGCTGGTCTGTAAGTTGTGTGAGCTTCCAAAAGAAGAATTGAACCATTGTAACATTGGCTGAGGCTTTTGTTAAGCAAATTTCATGAAGAGACTGGGACCTAGCAGGTCTTGAGGAAATCAGATCCACTTTGACTGGCCCTGCTGCATCCTGCTGGAAGCACTCCTGTGCTCTTGTGCATCCAGATGGCAAACGAGCCAGACATGTTCACTGCATGCACAGCTAATTCTGAAATAGCAGGAGACAGCCTGGAATCGTGTGCTGCCATGGCTGTGGAGGGATGTGTGGCTGCAGGGTGAATAGGAAGCCTCGTAAGCAGAGGCTGCTTTAAGGCAATAACCTATCAAACAGCACATGTGTGGGAGAAGGCTTAAGGTTTGTTATGTGGCTGGTGGCTTTTTGCCTTAGTGATGGAAAAAAAGAAGAAAAACCAGCATGTTTAGATTGCAGGTGACCTTCATTTCTTGGAGGATTTGAACAGCTGTGCAAAAACAATGGAATTGAGTGCAGGTTTTGCATCTGTTTTATCAAAGTGTATCCCAGTCATGCTGCATCTTGTTGGGAGCCTGGCAATGGGCCCATAATGGGGCTTGTGTATTCTTTCAGCAGCATCATCCTTGACCCCAAAAACTGTTACAGTAGCTCTAAGTTTCAGGTTATGTTTGTGAGGCAGATTAAAGGAGCAGCATGAGCTCACATACTGTGGTTTCTTTTGCTGTTGCCATCCTCAGCCCACCTCTCCTGAGGCAAACAGAAGGTGGCTGAAGCTGTAATCCATTCCTAGGATCTGGCTTTGATACGGTTTTATGGAAAGAGATGCTGAATATCCCTCCTTATGTCTTGGCTCTCTTCTCTTCAGGTGGCGAGAACATCAAGAGCATAAACCAGCAGTCAGGAGCACATGTGGAGCTGCAGAGAAACCCACCCCCGAACACAGACCCTGGTGTACGAATATTCACAATCAGAGGGGTCCCCCAGCAAATCGAGCTCGCTAGACATCTCATAGATGAGAAAGTTGGTGTAAGTTCCATCTCTGCTCTCTTGCTTTGTCCCTTTCAGACGTGCTGTTGTCACTCTTGGGTACGTGTAGGACTGGACTCACAGGATGGCATGGAATGCACGTGCTTGCATTATTCAGCTTCAAAACCTCTGCTGCCTCTTAGCAGCTGGCTTGAACTTGATGGCCCTCCAGCATCCTTTGGGCTAATTTTTGCTGTGGTCCCAGAAGGATTTGACTGTTGACATAATCCTGGGTAGTGTATACAGCTATATGAGAGGGAAGAACAGCAATATAAGGTATGGAAAGGCTGTCAAAGGAGATTTTTGAAAGGAAGACGATAGTGTCACTGTGTGAGAATGACACAGTCCTGGCAGCATTGTCCTGAAAGTAAAACGCTCAACTCCTTGCTCAGTAAGTTCAGGATGACTTGTTTTACACTTAACTCAGTGCTGTGGTACTGAAGCTTAATAATGTCAGGCTGCAGTACTACTGAATGGGGAGACCTTGGTAAAAAAGTATGGAAAATACTGAACTGGGGCATGGCAAAGCTGAAGAGCTGCCTTTATGCTGAATTGCTTGAGAAGAGAAGGCTTGATACCAACCTCAGAATCCACATGTCCCAGGCTGTCTTCTCTCCTTTCTTACTACTCATAGTAGCTGCCTCCAGCCTGTATTTGGAGCTGGAATTAAATATTTGTGGATTCTGTGACAGGGTACCAGCATGGGTGGACCCGGAGGATTTGGTCAAAGTCCGTTCAGCCAAGCACCTGCTACACCTCATCAAAAGTAAGCTGCTGCATCTCCTCACCCATGGGCTGGGGGGAGTGGCTGGGAGCTAGAAAGTGCTGGGAGAAGGGTGGAGGGCCCTGAAGGGATGGGGTGTGAGTGGAGCCTTTTAAAGATTGAGCATTCAGAAGCAAAAGCAAGTCAGCTCAATCCTTTAAGCTTGGCTACAGGAAAGATTTCATCTATTAAGTGATAAAGCAGGTAGGTATTGGCATGTCCAAAATTCCTGTCTCTAGTGCAGTGAGGGCATGGGAAGAAGCCTGAACTGCACAGAGCACAAGGAGTGCTGTTCATTGTGATGTATCTTCACCTTAGCTTCATGAACAGACTGATACCAAGGCAGGGCATAGCAGTTCACACCTGCACAGCTTTCCTTTTGCTCCCACGTTCACCTGTTTGCTCAGCAGCTGCTGACTATAAGTGACAACTTCTCTTCTCTGGGCAGCTTCATGTCTGTGGCCTGGTAAGTATTTTATTGTCTACTTGAGCATGGCTTTTTGTCCTCTGCAGTGGTCCTCAGGCGTTCATGACACAGGGCTGGGGCAGTACCTACCAGACGTGGCAGCAGCCTGGACAACAAGTCCCAAGTAAGTGCCAGGACCTGGGTTGGAGAAGGGTTGGTGTTCCCTTTGCAGTCTCTGTGCCTGCAAAAGGCAGGTTCACCCATGAGACCACGTGTGTGAAAACAGCAGAATGATTTCCTGCGCAGAAGAGGTGTGTGGAGGCACGTGGTGGTGTTTGAGCTCAGAGCAAGCTGAAGGCCTTGGAAAACTTTTGCTTTTTGTGTGCTTAACTGCTTATTGCCTCTTTCTGCTCTTTGGGTAGAAACTTGGTCCTTGCTGTCTGTTCCTCTCTAACAAAAACATTCCTGCCTCCAGCTCCCTTCTCCCAGGATTCTCCAGGCAAGCACTCGCCAACCACACTTCCCCCTAACAGGCACACTGTTGGTGCTGAGCCCTCCCATCTCTTTGTTCTTGACCTTATCACTTCTTGCTTATTTTCTTATTTAATTGTTCTTTATAAGCTTTTCTCACTGTTCAAATTCCAGACTGATGGAATGGCTGGGGAAGGGGATGCAGGAAATGGAACGAAGGTTAGGCAGGGCTCCTGTACTGGTCATTTTTTCCTGAAAGCCTCTTGAGTCGAAATTGAGCAGTTTGGAATGGGGAGTAGCCTTTTCAGAATAATTCAAGTAGTAGATGCTGGTGGTAATGCTGTAGCTGCATCATCCTGTGTCTCCAACAGCCAGAGGAATGGTTTGCCCTAAACAGAGCAGATTCATGTCTGCTTGGTAATTTCAAAGCTCATGTGGTGGTGGTAATGTCCAAAGGATACTTGCAGTCACAATTTTTTGAGAAGTATGAGTTTTTAAATGGTCTGGTCTCATGAAACTAAACGTAAGCACCAAAAGGTGTGTGTGGAGGGGGTAATTTTAAAGGGGTTTAATGGCAGATGCTTTTCACTGCTAAAGCTGATTTAGCAATGAAGTAGATCATGAACTTTGGTATAAATTCCCCCTCTTTGAGGTGCATGAGGTAGAGGAATCATTGAAGGGACAATGCCTGCAATTGCACTTGTGATTCCCTGTAACACTAATCACCTTTGAGTGTTTATGAAGTTGTGAATATGTGAAATTTGGAAATCTCAGTGCTGCTTTGTTAACTTAGTGCACTTCTGAAACGTGTGCTGTGGTGGCACTTGGGAACCCTGCACGGGAAGTGTGTGTTAAACTCTGGATGAGTCCTGCCTCTTAGCAATTACAGTCTAGAAATGATGACTTTTCCTTTGAGCTCTAGGGTCTTGGAGAAGGTCAGTAGTTGTTCTGTTTTCAGCACATTGAAATGCAGTGGTGGGCTTCAATGGACTTTTCTTCTGTACAGGAGTGGAACGGTATGGTACTGAAGAAGAGTATTTTCTCATTAACTTGTTTTACAGGAAAAATTGTTATTCTACTCCTTTCCTTCGCACCCCTGAGGGCTCTGGATTTCCCTGAGCTTTGGGAAGCAGAGCAGTCAGTGCAGCAGGGAAAGCTCCACAAAAAAACTTAACTTTTATTTCCCATGGAGCCTTGGAATAAATGCTTACAAAGTTGCATTGCTCTTTGCCTTGCAAGATGCCTTTAGAAACTCACCTTGGTAACTTAACTTCTTCCTCACCTTCCTGAAACATCCCCTCATGCTGACCAGCAGTCGCTGGGGAAAGAAAAATCTCCTTTCCTGCAGCAGATAATCATGTCTCAGGCTCACCCCTCCTGGCTTTGGAGTCTGGTGTAGGAAGCACAGCCCCCTTGAGCCCCCTGATGACCAATAATGCAGCTCATACCCCAGTGATGACAGTTTTGCACTGTCAGGTTTCAGGTGGCTCCCAAAACCCCTGGAGCTTCCTGCCTTGCCATTGTCCTTCCTCTGTGTGGCTTTAGTCCCACACTGCCGTCTTTTGGAGGCAGATGTTTTATTTCTGCTATTGAGTGTGATGGAGAACGTTGGCTCCCTAGTTCCATGTGTGCTTAGGATGCTCCCTGTTGCTGTTTGTGGCCAGGCACACTGAAGGCAGGCTGGGTGAGGAGAGAGGACACACACATAATGCTTTAAGAACCTTCACCACTCTCCTCTGCTGCAGCGGTGCCCAGGCAGCCCAGGTGGAGCTCACCAAGGCGTAGGAGGATTATTGTAAGAAATAGGTAAATACCTGCTTTTGCACTTTTTAATTGGAAAACTGCCTTGTGCAGGGTCCCTTGCCCAAGTGCTGCAGCCTGTGTGTCACAGCTCTGTCAGCCCTGTCACAGCGCCGGCGTCCTGGGGACAGCCTCAAGTGCCCTCCTTGTGGGAGGAGGGGCAGACCCCCACCCCCTACACATGTATTTAGATTTTAATTACTTCCCCCATCTTAAATAAATTAACTGGCTGGGGAAACGTTTTGCTGTGAAATGCATTTAGCTGCGTGTCCTTTCAGCCTGCTGCAGACTGTAATTCTCCGAGAAGAAAAGGCATTGAAGGAGGTCCTTTGTTGGCATTAGCAGGTGGACAGTTGAGGCAGCCTTGACCTCTGCCAGAAAAGGTCCTGACTTGTAGCGCTGGTCAAGTCTTTTAACCCGCTTTTATGCCCCTGGACAGGACACTGCTGCCCTGTTCCCTCCACCCACTTCACACTTGCAGTGCATTATTTTCCCCCTTCCCCCCACTTCAAAGCCCCCCTCGGGCTGGCGTCGGGGCCAGGCTGCACATGGAGCTGGGATGGGATGGGATGGGGTGGGGTGGGATGGGAAGAGCTCTGCTCCACGTGTGTCCTCTGTCCTTGCCTGCTCTCCTTGTCCGCAGTGGCTCGTGCTCCCCACTCCTGCTGTGCCTCTCTGTAGTTCCCAGCTGCTGTGTTTGCTGTTTGTTTGTCCTGTGTCTCACTGAGGGCTCTGTGCTCCCACTGGGATCCAGGGAAGTGTGGGAAGAGCGGGTATCCTTCCTCTGTCCTGGCTGGCCGGGCTCTCCCTGCAGGAACACTTAGATATGCTGGGCTGAAGGTGTCTTAGTGCTTCAAAGATGGGGAGTCTGTGCTAGGTGGAGCCCAAGGTTTGGGATATGTGAGCAGACACTGGCACTGCTTCCCTCGGAGCAGTGTAGGAGCCTGGAGCTGACACCACGAGCCAGCTGTGGCTGTTTGGGGATGTCGTGGCTGCCTCTCCAGTGATGCCTGGGGTGTGTGCTGAGGGCAGTGGGGCTGGCTGTGCCCTGGGCAGGGCTCGTGGCACCTTGAGGAGCTGGGAGCGGAGTGACTGCTGTGGAGCTGTGCAGGTCATGCGCTGGAGGCTCCTGTGTGGGCAGGGCGTGTGGATGGGCATTGCCCGCAGGGGTCCCTCAGCTCTGCTCCACTGAGGAGAGCGGGGGCAAAGGATGCAGCCCCTGAGAAACAAGTGAGGTGACTCAAAACACGGCCATTCCCTTGGCAGCTCTGTGGAGGTGACAGGTCTCAGCTGTGTCAGGTGTCTCAGCTCTCCTCCACTCAGTGCAAGCAGTCTGAGAGCCCAGAGTGGCTGACTGCAGACTGGGCAGCTCCCAGGCCCGTGCTTTGGCTTGAGCAGGTCCCAGCAGGGTGACACTTGGCTTCATGCCCTTCAGCAGATGAGGTGAGATCAGGAACTCAAGCTTTTCCTCAGCTTCCCCTGAACTGAAGATGC
This sequence comes from Falcunculus frontatus, assembly GCA_013398115.1. NCBI lineage: Eukaryota > Metazoa > Chordata > Aves > Passeriformes > Falcunculus > Falcunculus frontatus. The sequence continues at coordinate 766,183 of VZRV01008784.1, forward strand.
CCAACACTGTAGAAAGGTGGAAGCTGAAGCGTCGAGTCTGGGCAACTGAGGTAGACCCCCAGGGCCTGTCTAGTGGAAAGGCAGATGTCACTGGCTGGAAACTGTCACCTGTTCCATACTGACGTGCCCCTTGTTGTCATCTTTGCACAGGCCAACAGAGCCAGCAGCAGAACAGCCATCCCGATTACAGCAAAGCATGGGAGGAGTATTTCAAAAAACAGAGTGAGTGAAACAGGCGTATTGGAGATCAATCAGCTCTTGTTACAAGGAGTTAACTCTAATCCAATGACTTGCGCCTCCATCCCTGCCATTTTTAGCTTCCAGTCCTTTCCAGACCCCCTCTGGTGCTGTCCTGTTGGTGATGGTGCATGTAGCGCTCCCACAGAAAGCTCTCGGTTGTGCTGTCACACCTCGGGAGAGCTGCTCCCGCTGAGCCCCCATCCCTGTGTGCCCACGCTTGCAGCCAGCCTGCCTGGGGAAACACCAAGCACGCAGGAACTGATGCTGGCAAATCCAGAAAGCTGGAGCTGGGTTGTGAGAGGGTAGGAGAGCTCATGGAAAGTCACGGGCCTGGCTCTCCCCACTGTGTTACGGAGCGCATGATCCCGACCTCTGGATTTGCTTTGACGCAGTGCTGCTGGAGGCTTTGTGCCTTTGAGGATGAGGAGTGTGCAGGCCGTCAGCCTGTCCCTGTAGCTGCAGGAATGCTCTGGGTGCTTTCTGCCTGCTCTTGGCTTGTCCCTCGCAGTCCAGCTTGGAGCCCATCCTGCCATCCCACGCAGCAGAGCCGGTGTCGCTCTGTCAGGTGTCTGCAGCAGCTGCGAGGGGGCTGGCTCTTCTTTAAGCTTGACAAAAGGAGATCCTAAGCCTGGGCTTGGACTTCTGGAATTGCTTATCTCTCCCTTTTTTCTTCCTTCCCTCCAGGTCATGCTGCCAGTGCTGCTTCTCAGGCAAGTTCCCAGCCGGACTACACGATGGCTTGGGCAGAGTATTACCGACAGCAGGCTGCCTACTACGGGCAGACACTAGGGCAGGCTCAGGCCCACAGCCAGGTCTGTATTCACCTTTCCCGAACCTCTCTGCTCCTTCTCTTGGGGAATTGAGTATATTTGCCTTGCCCTGGTGTGGGGACTCTCCTTCAGGTTCACATGATGCAGCAGAGATGTTTTGTGGCTGAGAAAGTGATCACAGAAGCGTTACCTCAACATCAGAGTCTTATTTTCCTGTACAGGGTGGGTGAGGGTTTTTTGGGAGAGGACTGGGAGGTTGGTTGTTTCTCCTGGGAGCTTTTCCTTATAGTTACAGTTATTCCCAGGCAGTTGTTTGACTTGGGGGAATTAAAGTAAAAGGAATGATGAAGCCAGGCTGGTGAGGCAGCGCAGCACTGGCACATCCCCAGGACTGTGAGTGCAGGCTCTGCCTTTTCTCGTGCTGGGACAGGGAGCTGTGTGCTCACCAGCTCCCTGTCCTGAAAGAGACCAAAACTGTTGAAAAATGCTTTTGAATAAAATCTCCCCTCAGCTGTCACTCAGCCCACCAGAGAGTTGTGTGAGATTTATCCTGATCACACTCGGTGCTTTCCTGAGCACCGGCTCTGCAGAGCAAACAACGCAGCAAAAAGTTAGCACAAAGCACAGGGGCACCTTGCTGTGCTCTGACACTTGTCCCCACTGCTCCACATTTAGCTCTGGCTCCCGGGAGCAGAGGCTGCTGTGGATGCCGGCCCCCAGCAGCTGCTCTCCCCTGCTCTCCCCGCTCACACCGGCGAGGTGGAGCCGGGTGCCGGTGCCGGCGCTCGCCGCGGGCGCTGGCCAAGTGTGACCTGGACGCAGTGATAAAAGGGCTTCTCTTCATTCCTCCCCAAGTCTGCCCCGCTAGAAAGAGGGATCTTGTTTGGCGAGGGGCAGGAGAGCTCTGGGACAGCGTTAGGGCAGAGGGCTCCAGTGGCAGCTCGGAGCATCCTTTGAGCTCTGTTTCCCTCTCAGCTGCAGCGGGGACAGACCTGTGTCGGGGGAGGAGGGCTCGGCAGCTTTGATAATTTGCTGCTGCTCAGTAACTTTTCCTTTTCTCCTCACTCTCTTTCCAGGAGCAGTAGAACAAGGTCCTCGTGGCAATTTTTGTTCCTTGGAATCGTTGTGGAAGAAAACCTTTTTGTAACAGAGGTTTCTAGATTTGCAACGTTTTGATGAAGACTTTTCTGTTTGTGAAACACTAGCTGTAGGATAATCTATACTGAACTTTTCTAAGAATCAGGAACAATTAGTAATGTACTAAATGTATGGACATGCTGGTAATTTTGTTTCCAAATTTATATTAAAAAAAAAAAGCCTCCGGGATTCTTTTTGGAGAGAAGCCAGAGAATTTGCAGGCACCAAAACGCACCCCAGAGCTGTGACATTTCAACATGTGGGTTTTTTGTGTGGTTTTTTTTTTTCCTTTTAATTTTCGATCTTTTCTGTTGGAACAGAAAGAGTGGCTTGGAAGTCTTAGGTGGTATGTAACAAATCTTAAAAAGAAAAAAAAAATTTAAACAGTATTTAAATATTCTTAAATATGTAAATTCATTAAATGTTTTACTTCTAATTTCTTGTATCTTGGCTGTCTTTGATTTTATTGCATTTTTAAAAAACTGAACTATGATATGTATTGTAATTAATGATATGATTTCTGTATTTGAAACAGTTACTGTTTGCAAGTTCGGGGGGGCATTTTGTAGGGTTTGTATAATTTCTAGAGTCTAAAGGGGTAATATAAAAATGTGTTAATTTTTTTTAGCAATACATTTTTTCATGTCTCCATTGCTAGTTGCATTTATGTATCTAAGACCTCCAAGCTTGTTAAAAAAAAGAAAAAACAAAAAAAAATTAAAAAAACTTCTATGCTCTCAGAAATATAAATACTGTTATTTTTAATATTAAAATGAATCTGCTATTAGTACCTTTAACAAACACTGTGGAACATAAAACCATATAAAAGGTAGTAACTATTTTTTAATTCCAAGGTGTTTTTTGCTTTTTTGTTTCTTTTAAATATTTTCTTATCTAATATTTGTCAAATTACCTAGAGAAATAAATGAATCTAGTATTAACCACAGTATGCGCTGAATAATTTTGATTTAATAAAAGGGATAATATGATTTCTGATGTTTACTGTAGTGTTTCTTGTACAGATAACAGTGTATTTTTAAAGGAAAAACGGAATTGAAGCTATTTTTTCTTGCATTTTTAATTGCCCTGCGGGACATTCCGTTTTTAAATGTACTGAATTTACTGTTCTTGGGTTCTTTCCTTATTTTTCCTTATGCTTGAAATGTCTAACTATAAAGAACCGCGATTGGATAATGTTGAGCATGGTGTTTAAAAAAAAAAGTGTTCTTTTTATTTGACTGACAGTTGCATTTTACACTCTATATAATAAAATTTCCACAAGGTGTCTTGTGGGCAAAGTATTTCCCGTCTGTTGGACTCCATTGTTCCCTCTCCGCTGATCCCGGCTCCTCGCACCGCATCCTGGGGAGTTTGGGGTGATCACCGAGGGCAGCATCAGCATTAATTCTGGAGGAGCTCTGTCACTGTCACATCCTCCTGGTGCTGTGACACCAAGGATTCCCATGGAAGTTTCTGGGATTGTTGCTGTTTGGGCCAGAAGGATTCGTGGTAACTCCGGGAAGTTTCCTCTGCAGCCCTGTAAAGGTTTTATTGCTGAGGGGTTGGCAGCCCCTGGTTTTAATACTCTGAACTTGTTGCTCTTCCCCAGCTTTGCGGCTGAATCCATGCAGGATCCATCCCTGCAAGGGGGTCACTGGAGCACTGACTGGGGGAGAGGGAGGGGAGGGATGAGGCTCCAGCCATTCTCAGATGTGTTAAGGGCATTAACCTTTAGTTGTGCCCAGGCTAAGTTTGCCAATAACTGGAGCCCCTTTCTTGTAAAATGTGAGTTTTGAGCTCCTCCAACCTAAGGCAGCTCCATCCCCTGTTCCCAGGCAGCTGTGGGGGTTTACGACGGGGGAAGGGAGGAAAGAAGATCCCATCTGCAAAGCCGGGAGCGGGAGGCACATTGAGAGCCGGAAGAAAAGGAGATGTAGCATCTCTAAATATACCTCCAGAGAATCAAGAGAGACATTGAAAGATGGGATAGTAAAAGCCACTTGGAAAGAGGGGAGAGGGGGGAAAAATGGCTAGAGGAGGGCAGAAAGGCTGCTGATGGGAATTGGGAGCGGGCATTACCGAGAAGACTTCCTTCTAATTCATCTTCCAAGCTCTGTGCCAAAACAGCATTTGGCATGGTTCACAGGGAGCAATTGTGTGATAATGAACCCTAAGGTGTCCCTTAATTGAAGACTGAGGATTACAGATTGTGCCAATAGTCGTAAATGGCGCAGGATTGTGGGAGGATGCATTTTCTTAAATGTATCTGTAAGTACAGATGAGTGAGTCTCCCCAGTGAAATGCCCGTACTATAAATTATGGAAATATCTCTTTCTGATGCAACCTTTTATTGAGGGGGTGGGGCGGCAGCACAAGAAATAGTTTGCAAGCCTTTGAAATTTGGCCTGTCATTAAGATGGTGCCTGCAAAGCTGGGGTTTCATCAGCAGTCTGGTGTCCTGGAAGGATGAAGTGCTTGAAACATTCCCAAGTTCACCAATTTGTTTTCCATTATTGCTGCCTGCTCAGGGCAGAGAGGCCATGGATGTTGAACTGTTGTGAGTCTGGGATGGGCTGGAGAGGGGCAGGGTTTGAGGCAGAGATGCCTTGGCACTTAATGAGGAGCTGGTGGCCTCTGGGTTCCTCCAAACCCTCCTCCAGCCCTGCTCCTTTCCTGGTCTCTGTCCATCCTGGGCATCCTGGGACTGGTCTGATGGTCAGTCCCACCCCGGGGCTGGACAGGCCCCCTCACCTTTCACTCTGGGGTCTGCAGGCAGCTCCTCATGTCCCCTGGCTCAGGTGTGTGGTGCAGCCCAGAAGCTGCTCTGGTGCCTTCAAAGCCAAGTCGTGGTGTCCAGGAGAGGAACCGAATCTCCAGCTCAGCTCTGGGCAAATTTAACCCCCAGTAATGTGGGTTAAGCCCTGGCTGCACTGGGTTTTGAGGCAGGGAGGGTTTGTTTGTCCCTTTGGCAGGAACTGGGTGCTGCATGGAGCAGGAGCAGTCCCTGAGGGCTGTGCAGGAGCTGCCAGGTGGGACACATCTGGGACTTTGGGGTCCATGAATGGCGATGGGGATGGGGCAGTGTTTTCCTCCTCACAAGGAGCCAGAGCCCAGCATGGGGCCATGCCAGGACAATATCCTGAGGGGCAGTGAGGTGATCCCATGAGAAGACCTTCAGTTTGGGAAGGCTTGGCTTCCGGAGTGTGACATTTGGGAAGAGAGAAACTGGAGTCAACGGCCCTGGAAAGAGGTGCCCAGCCCCTGTTCTTTCCCAGCTTTGACAAAGAGTGCTCCTTCCCTCAATCCCTTTCCAGAGTCCTTGTCTCAGGCACACAATGGCTCTGCTCCCCCCAGAATTAATCCATCTCCGTTCTATCCAGCAGCACAGCTTTGCTGGGTGTGTGGGTGTCCGGACCGTGTCCCACAGGACTCCCCAAGCTGGCAGCACCCACCCCACTCTGCAGGCAGAGCCTGGATCCTGAGCAGACATTTATTGTGGTCCTTCTGCAAACCCTTTCTGACCAGCAGCCCTAAAACCCATCTCACCAGGTCCAGGATGACCCTGATGCTCTCCTGTGCTCTGTATTCAGTGAGCCTGAGCAGGAGAGGCTCTTTTAGGAGCGAGAGACTTTGAGATAGTCTAATACACTTTCTTTAATTTTGCATGATTTGAGAACAAACTACATTATGGCCATTGTGAGTTAGACTGAAATGACTGTTGAAAGAGACAAGAAGATGTGGGACCTTTTTTTCCCCTTCTCCAAGTATTAAATATTTAATTGCATTGAAGGAATGGTGTATTTACAGTAATGGGCAGCGTGGTCAGAGTGAGAGCTCCCGGTGTTTAACACGGAGTTTTCCAACAGGATGTGGACCTTCACAAGGTCCCACCTGCACTGCTGCTTCTCCCCTAAACCCACCCGGTTCCTCCCACTCTCAGAGGGGTTTTCAGGGCTGTTGGTGTTTGTAGGATTGTGGCGCAGGGTGAGGAATTGGAATTGCAGGGTCAGTGTATCCTGTCAAGCAGCATGTGGGTGTTTATTCCATGCAGGGAGCTGTTTATCCTTCAATTGGCTGGTTTGGAGGTTTTTTTGCTGGATTTGCTGTGGGTAGCAGCAGTGCAGGTGCCCGTGGCAGGCAGTGTTCCTCTGCTCTCATAAGGCTGGAAAAGACACAAAAGACTTTCCAGAACTTTTAATGACGGAAATGAGCAGAAATTGGTGTTGTGTGATGTTGAGTTGAAAGAGCCACAGCTCCCTGGTCTGCTGGCAGGAGGAGACAGTGGGCCCCAGAGCCAAGGGCAGTGGGAGGGCAGTGAGCCCCATCCTTGTCTGGGTGGCTCCTCAGTGGGTGCTGGGGATGGAGGGGGATGGCAGAGGGGAACCAGCCATCCCTGGGATGAAGGATTTGCAACAGTGGATGCCCTGGTCTGCCCTGCCACTTCCCTCCAGGTCTAGGGCACCATATTCAAGGCAGGTGACCCTAAAGAGCATCTCTGGGGGTGATGTGGGGGCAGGTACCAACAGCCCCCCAGATTATCTTCCCACCCTGCTCCTTATCACTTGAGGAAATCCTATTTCAAGGCCGCTCTAATGAAGCCTCTGATCTTTGCAGAGCCCGGCTTGCTCCCCTTTAATCCCGACCGGTCCGGGGTGCAGGTGCCGCGGTCTCGGGGATTAGACGCTCCCTGCCCTTTGTGAGAGCCGTCACTCAGCGCGGCCGTGCCCTGTGAGCCACACGGGGCTCCTTGTTCGGACCGTTCGCCAGGCAATACTAAACTTTGCTGCCGCGGAGTCATTACACGGGGAGGCTGAGGCTGCTGATCCGTTTGTTTTGCGGAAAATAGGGCTGGTGAGGGGCAGGAGCGGCGGGAGGACTCCACAGCCCCACGCCGGGGTCACCCCTCTGCCGGGCAACCCCGTTCCCATCACCCACCCCTGTCCTCCACCTCGCCCGTGCGGCCTCCTCCAGGGTGCCAGGGCTTGTCCGGCCCCGCGGCCCCGGCCCTGGGGACGCTGCCCAGCCGCGGACCAGGGAAGCTGTGGCTGGATGCTGAGATCCTGGTCCTGCCCAGCCTTAGCTGTCATCTCCCACGGCCGGCTCCTGCAATTCCCCCGGTGCAGCCCGTGGGTTTGGCAGCTGCTGGAGAGGCACGGCCAGCGTGGTCCTGGCTGTGGGGAGCAGAGCAGGGCAGGGGGAGCAGTGGGGCTCACACACACCCCCACACACCCTCACGTACTCTCCCCTTGGGCACCTCTCCCGGCTGGGGTCTCAGCGCAGTCACCACTCCGGGTCACAGCTGGAGTGGAGCCGGTGCTGCAGGAGGGATGGGATGTGGGACAGACGCCTGTGGGACGCGGAAGAGACATCGCTGGGACGTGACTGTCCCATCCCCAGATCGCTGCCAGAAGGGAGGAAAAGGCGCAGAGGTTTTCCTGTCTTTGCAGACCACATCCCCCCTCTCTCCCTCCGGCCACCCCGTGCCACCGGCCCCTGTTGCCGAGCTGCGGCACCGCGGAGGCGGCCGAGGAGTCGCCACCGCGATTCCCCACAACCGTGGTCCCTTTCGAGGCCGCTTGAGCTCGGATGCAGCTGGGAAGGTGGTTTTCTTCCTCTTGCTCTTACTTGCCGTGACACCCTCGCTGAAATAATCCTGGAAATAATACTTAAAAGAAAGGAAGGGGGAAAAAGGCAAGAAAGCGAGCGAGAGCGGAGGGGAGAGCACTCAGCATCTCTGCTCGGCTCCGCGGCCTCCCGCAGAGTGAAATGGAGGCAAATAATGCCCTAAAGCTCCTTCCCCGAGCAGCGCAATCAGTCCGCGGCTCCGAGGGGCTGCCGTGCCCAGTGCCGGAGCCTTTGCCGGGAGGGTCACGGCTTCACAGCACCGAACCCTCCCTGCCCGGAGCCGCTGGGCACCGCCGAGGGGCCGGCACTGCTCGGCGGCACCCGAACCCTCCCTGCTGCTCCCGGCGCCCTCGCAGGGCAGCAGGGACAGATTAGCAGTGCGCGGTTTGGAGGGAAATAAGGGGCCGTTCAGCTTCATCCATGGAGGTGGCACCTTAGGGACGGTCACTCTCTTCCTTTTTGCCCCTGGGGAGGTGGCAGCGCATCCCCCTCACCACGCACCTGCAGGTGCCCTCTGTTGGCACAGGGATGGGGGATGCTGGGGGCCGCCCTGAAGCAAGGGGTGCACCCACGGGGACCCCTCCTCGGCGTCCCAGCCCAGCCACGGCCCCTCTGGCCCGTGATGAAGCTCCCCGAAAGTGACGATTCAGGGGCGCTGCGTGGGGTGGGTGAAGGCACAGGTGGGAAGTCTCACCCTATAGAGGGAACATGCAAAGGATCCACCGGACCCCTCAGCCCAGGTTCACCCTGGACATTGCCTTGTCCTCCTGCGCTCCCTGCTCCGCTGGTGGGAGCGTTCCCGGGCGCAGGTAACATTTGGGCACATTCCCATAACCGAGTGTCACCAACTGCTGCGGCGGCAGGGCCGGAGCCCCTCTCCAGCGCTGCTGTTTGCTTTGCAGCCTCCTTAGCCCCCATTGAGGCTTTTCAGCTCCAGCCCCTTCAGGGGGTTTAAGTAGGTAAAACCTGAGGAAGAGGCTATTTTCCTCCCTCCCTTTTGAGCTCTGCCTTGTGCCCAAAAGGCCCCCTTGTTTCACGCGTGCCAGTCACCTGGCTGGGCCCCCAGCCCCTTTCTCTCCCAGCCTCCCTTTTCTTTCTCCTTTCTCTCTTTTGACTTTTCCAGGAGCCCTCGCTCTCCAAACGAGCTTCAGATTGGATCCAGATTGAGGTCCCTTTGTCTTTCAAGGGTTGTACTAAGCTAATTAAATGTGATCCCAACAAATAAACGCAGATCTCCCCATTACATTTAGGCCTGCCTTTCAGGCAGCACCGGGCGGCCCCTCGCCCCCGCCCGCTCCGCGCAGGGTCCCCCTCATTGAGTCCTGGCCATTGAAAGCACTGCCAGGATTTCTTTTGTGCCGGGGGTCTCCGAGCCCTTTTTCCATCAGAAAAGACCCCCAAACAGCAGCTCGGCCTTTGTGAGTTTGCAAGCAAACGCCAAAGAAAAGCCCCCTGAATGCTTTAATAAATGACATATTTAGCAACTTCGGAGGCGCCTGGCTCCTGCGGCAGCCGCAGGGGTGCGATGATCCCTCCTGCCCCGGCTCCCCCGGCTCCCGCAGGGGTGCGATGATCCCTCCTGCCCCCCTTTCCCTCCGGCTCCCGGGGCATTTGCAGCCCGTGGAGGCGCAGGGGTTGCGGCCGGAGCAGCTGATCTCCTCGGCTCCCAGCCCGGCTCTCCGCCGTCCCCCTTTCCCAGAGACCGCGGGGCGCACGGAGCAGGTGATGGGGTCGGCTGGGCCGCCCTGCGCCGGCATCGCGCACCGGGGCACCGGGCAGCGGGCTGGGCGCGGCGGGGCAGCCGGGGACAGGGGGCTTTTGAACTCAGACTCCATGGTCCCTTAGCCTCGTAATAGCGCTGGCAAATCCAAAATCGTTTTTAATGACACATACCACCCCCCAACCCCACCCCGGATCTGGGGCTGCGCTGGACTTTTCTCAGCTCAACTAATATCTTTTTAATGACTTTGGGAGGGGGGCAGAGCCCGGCTCTGCCCTAGAGCCTGGATTGCTCCAAACAGATGTTGGGGCAGAGGGAGGGGGATGCTCTTCCCTGCCAGGGACTTTCTTCTAAAGTTCAAACGAGAGGCGAGCTTTCAATCACCGCTAAAAATGTATTTCTCCCCACTGAACAATGGGCTCCTTTCTGCGCCCGGGGGGACTCGGCTGCGATCGCGTTTCTGCTGCCGGAGAGGAGAAACCTCCGGTTTTAGGGCAAGAAAAACTCAACTTCGGAAAGGGCTCTTCCCTGCGCCGGTTATTTTCGTAGCTCTGCATCCCTCCTGCATTCATCCTCTACGGAAAAAAACATAAAGATAATACAAAATTGTACTAACGAAGCACAAGTCCGCCTTCCGCGCTGCAGCCCTTCCCCGCCGCACAGGAGCCGCCGCAGATCTTTGCAGTCAAGCCGAGCAGTGAATGCGGGGTTTGAGGAAAGAATCGCGGCTGCACCGGCCCGGGGCAGCGGAGGCTCCATCCCCACATCCCGGCTCCATCCCCGGCAGCCCCACAAGAGTTAAATTTTAAAGCAAATCAAATTCCCATTGGCCACTGTATATTATCTCAGCAGTCTTCATTTGATACCTCTTTAATACAGAAAGGAGCTTTTCAAACCCCTTTTCTCTCTTTTCTCCCCGCCACTCTTTAAGAGCAATAAATGTTCAACTGCAATAACTATAAATCAATCTCCGCTCTGTTCAAATCCTATTCATGCGAAGGGCTGGAAGAGGGGAGAGAGCTCCCCCCTCCCCCCCACCCCCCAAAAAGCAGCTGCTGGGCTCTAATCTCCTTTCTTGCACTGTCATTCACCCTCATTTTTCCTCCATCACCCCATCCCTGCAATCTTTTCTTGTTTTGCTTTTCTTTTCTCTCTTTGCTGCATTATGATCCCATGTCTCCCCTCATCAGACCCCAACCTTGTCCAGATCCTGACCATCCCCTTGTAGGCTGTGAAAGAAAAGAAGAGTCCATGGATGTCAAATTGGTCTCAAAAAGACCATGAAAGATTGATTTGCTCCACTTTTCTTCTGCCTGACATTATTTCTGAGGGTCCTGAATGGGAAACCAGAAAGTCTGGGACTGGAATAAAGATGTTCTCTCTGTAAGGGGGAGACGGGGGGGAAAAATGCCCATTTACTCCTGGCCCATCAACCCTGCAAAACAGAGCAAAAGAAAAGAGGACTGTGGCTATTCAGAGTCAGACCAATATGTACACCTCCCAACAATATGCCAATATACTGAGGGCTTCTCTATTAACACCCATGAATATTAAAGTGCTCACTAAACGCTCAGAAGGAACTTTGGGAATATACACATGAAAATACAAGCAGCATTGTGCGGGGCTCAGAACAATGGGGCGGCGATAATGGCCCTTCTCTATTAACAGCCATGAATATTAAACTTGTTTCCTCTTAAATGTTAAAAAGGAGGGATAGCTGTGATATTAAAAAAGAGAAATGAGGAGCGGGGCGGCGGGGGGGTGGGGGGACACGACACAGCAAAGCACCTTCCTAGGACCGGGAAGAAGCTTTGGGAAACAGCTGGGGATATTTAAAACCACGTAGAAAATGGAAGAATTTTTTTTCCACCTTTTTCTATCACTCCCCCCCGCACCGCCGAGCCCCCGCAGCCGGGAGCGGGGTTCAGCGCAGTCCGCACCGGAGCCGCAGGGGGTTCAAGAGCATCTATTATTTTTTGTCCCGGGATAACTTGAAGGTTGAAGGGTTTTCCTGGGGAAAGGCAAAAAAAAAAAAAAAGCAATCCGAGGACTGGCTTGCCTCGGCAGCAGGGAGGGAGCCGGTGTTGGGAACCTTTCCACCTGATGCGTTATATTTAGCAAGGCTGAAACATTCTGACTGCTCCTCTAGCCAAAGTCCAGAAAAACAAAATAAACTTATTTTTTAAGCTTATTAAACCCCAAACCAATCCCTGGCAGGTTGTTAACCTTCCCTTTCCGGGACAGTACTGCCTCTCGCCGGGCACAGACCCGAAGTAAGAGCAGGTTTGGGTGGGTTCCTGACATCTACATTGCTTCTTGATTGGATTAATAGAAATAATTGCACATGGGTTGTAGCATCATTTCACCCAGGCCAGAAGACACTCCACAGCCTCACTCTATAAGACACCTACCCAGGGGATAGGGTTGAGGGTTTGGGCTGTGCTTGGCTGCTGCTCCGGGCACGGTGAGACTCGGCGGGGCTTCCCGGGACTCCGGCGTGCGGGAACCGGCCTTTGAGCGCCTGAGGATTTTGGGGGCCCAGCCTTCTTCCCCCAGCCCTTTACAGCCCCTCGTCCCCATGAAAATCAAAAGAACAAGGCTAAGGAGAGGGCTCTAAGCTCCGACACAGCAGGACTGGGTTTAAATCCGGGAAAGATTAACCCTTTGCTGAGCCGGCAAAGCTCGGGCCCGGAGGGAGCGCTGGGTGTGGGGGCACCGCTCTGATGCCACCTTGCTGGGGAGCAGAGGTGGCTGCGGAGCTCCTGGGCTCGGCAGGGCGGGGATGGGCGCCGTGGCTGGCCGGGGAATGTCTTCGGGTGCGGGGAGGGGGGCGATGCTGCTGCAGAGCCCCGGAGATACTGCAGCCTCCCCCGGGTTCGGGGTCCGGCCCTGTGGGGACACGGCAGAACATGGTTGCTACTGCAAGGAGACGGGGGATTCACGAGCTGCCCCCGATCCACCCCTGGGCACAATCCTCACGGGGATCTGGGGTTGGGGACCGGCCGGGCTGGCGGCGGCAGCCGGGTGAGCCCTGTCCCGGGGTCAAGCGGGGATCAACCCCGGGAGCGCATCCCACCCACCCCGTGCTTGGGGACCCTCTCCCGGGATTTGGGCGAGCAGCGCCGGAGCCTCCCGGTGCTGCCGGTCCCGGTCGGGAGAGCCGGGGATGCGGGGGCCAGCGGGGAGCCGAGCACGGTCGAGACCAACTGCGGGAGCCTCGGCCCGTTCCCCCGGGGCCGCGAGGGCCAAACACCGGAGAGCACCGGGAGCTGTCGGTCTCGGGGCCGCCGATTTCGTTGTGGTACTCAACGGCCCCAAAGTACAGCGTTTCAGCCCCAAAAACGAGCGCGGGGGCCAGGTGGGGAGCTGGACCGTGCCCGAGGGTGCGCCCCGTCCGTGGGACACCGGCGGGGACATTTCTGCCCATTCCGTTGCTGTTCCGCCGTGCCCGGGGGCAGGTGCCCGGGTTTGGGTTTGCCCGGGCCGGGAGGTACGGGGGGCCGGGCCGGTGCGTGTGTGTGTATACGTGTGTATATGTGTATCTGTGTGTGTGTGTGTGTGTGTGTGTGCGCTCGCCGTGTCCCTCCCTCCCTCCAGCCACCCCACCCCCGGGAGGGGAGGGAAGGAGGAGATGGGAGGGGGGGGCTCCGACGGCTCGCCTCGCTCCGGCAGCCCCAGTCTCTCCGCCAACGTCAGGGAGGTCATTAATAACCAATTAGGAGGGTCAATGAAGCTCATATATAGCCGGGCGGGAGCCGCCGAGCCGAGCGGAGCCCAGCCCGCCGCCCACCGCCCGCCGCGCCCGGCCCCGTCGCGCTCGGCCCCGCCGCCTCGCCCCCATGATGGGCTCGGTGCTGCCCGCCGAGGCCCTGGTCCTCAAGCCCGGGCTGAAGCCGCAGGGGCTCTCGCTGGCCGAGGTGATCACCTCCGACATCCTGCACAGCTTCCTCTACGGCCGCTGGAGAAACGTCCTGGGCGAGCAGCTCTTCGAGGAGAAGAGCAGCCCCAAGACCGCCTTCACGGCCGAAGTCCTGGCTCAGTCCTTCTCCGGAGGTGAGTGACACCCCCGGACCCTCCCCGATCCCCCCGGTTTCCCCCATCGGCCCCGGGCCGGCTCCCGGTGCCCGGCGGCGGGATGCGGTCCCGGCGTCCCGCTCTCCCCAGGCGTGGGACTGGGGAAAAAGGGCTTTAAATTCATTTGGTTAACTTGGGCTTGACCTGAGAAAGTTCCCACTTAAACCGCGGGCTGGGGGGGGCCGGGGCCGTCCCGCATTCAGCCGCCCGGGACAATATCTTTTCTCTCGCCCCGGCATCGCCGGGGCGTCCCGGCTCCCTTTTCCCCCTCTCGGATTTCTGTTCCTCTCTTAATTTACCATGAAGGCTAATTCCATTTCCATTCACTATATGTCAACCATCTCATCTCCCCATTTTGTAAGAGGAATTCCTGGGCCCTTTTAAACAAGCCCTCGCGCCATTCAGGCACAATGTACCGCTACAGCATTCCTAAAGGACTAATGAATTTAGAATTAGCAATTTCTTTCTAGTTGAGTTTAATGAATGCAGATCACTTTAACAGCATGACAAATTGCTGGATGGGCCGAAATAGACACCATTTAACCTCCTTTCCCAGCCTCGCTCCCTCGCCCAGCCCGGGATGCTTTTCCCAGGTACCTCCTCAATGCCCCGGGGGAACCTTGTACCGCTTTGTGGGAGCCCGGTTGGGCGTTTAAAAGGCTCAGCCCCGGGGTCTGGGCTGGGGCCGGGGTTGGGAGGGGTTCCCGTCGCTCCCCGTCTCCCCCCTCTCCCCCACCTCGGTCCCTTTCTGAGCCGTCTCCCCCCTCGCAGAGGTGCAGAAGCTCTCCAGCCTGGTGCTGCCGTCGGAAGTGATAATCGCCCAGAGCTCCATCCCCGGGGAAGGGCTCGGCATCTTCTCCAAGACCTGGATCAAGGCTGGCACCGAGATGGGGCCGTTCACGGGCAGGGTCATCTCCCCTGAGCATGTGGACCTGTGCAAGAACAACAACCTCATGTGGGAGGTAACGACCCCCCCGAACCCCGAGCCCGGACCGGTTTGGCGAGAAGCAGGGACGGGTGCTGGGGCTCTGTCCCGTGCTTGTGCACCTTCGGACACCATCACTGTGCCTCAGTTTCCCCATCCATGCAAATACCTGGGCAGGTGGGTTTAGGTACCCCTTGCAGGAGAAGGATGAGGTTTCCTCAGCCCTCGGGGTGCAGCCAGCCCACAGAGGAGCCCCGAAATGCTGTTGTACATGTCCCATGCAGCGGGATCACACCCTGCCCTTCCCATCCCTGTCCTGGTGGAACACCCAACTGGTTGCTGCCCACACTGGCCACAGTGGGCAAAACAGCTCTGCCCTGTCCCCTGCTCCCTGCTTTGTCCCAGCCCTGGTGAGGTTAACCCCAAACGAAACTGGGGGGTTTGGGGGGATCTGAAGTGCCAGGACATTGTGCACTAATGCACAGCCAATTTTTTGTTTCCTATTTTTTTGTTTGTTTGACTCACACTTGCACTTCTTAATTATTTTTAATTACTATTATAATTTTATGCCTAATAGAAACTTGCCTCATTTTTCCTGCCACCCTGCAAAGCATCTTTCCAGGCCTGGCAGGCACCTTACCCCTCCACCCAGGGCATTCTCCTGCTCCCATGGCAGCTGCAGGATGCTGAATAGCCCCTTCCTCTGGGGCTGAGCTGCTGGTGGGGCTCTGATGAGAAGGGAGATTGAGGAAGGGAGCTGGGTTATCCAGGGAGATAGGGGCTGGCAGGACCAGCCATGTCAGTGAGAGCAGGGCACATTTCTCAGCCTCGCTGCAGAAGTGTAGTCCAGCACCAAGAGCAGGAAGGGTTCAGCATCTCCTGGCTGCTGTCAGGGTCTCAGCCCCGAGGCTGTGCTGGCTTTGAGCTTGTCCCTGTCCAGGGGCTTTATCCCAGAGGCAGGAGGTGGAGGGGCTCAGCCCGCTGTGGGCAGCATCACTACCAAGTGCTCTCTCCCCTCGCAGGTGTTCAACGAGGACGGCACAGTGCGGTACTTCATCGACGCCAGCCAGGAGGATCACCGCAGCTGGATGACCTACATCAAATGTGCACGGAACGAGCAGGAGCAGAACCTCGAGGTGGTCCAGATTGGGAATAGCATCTTCTACAAGGCCATTGAGGTAAGTGGGGCTGAAGGGCAACTGGGCATCTGCAATAGAGGAGCAGGGTGGTGGGATCCCCCATCCTACAGACTTTTGCTCCCTTGTTCTTTGGGCTCTTGGTGGGATGTCTGCGGAAGGACGTGGCAGCTTTTCCATCCTTGGCACTTAGATCCACCAGGAGAAGTAGAAACTACAGGGAAGGGCCATTGCATGGGCTTCAGAGAGTAATAAAGATCCCTTCTTCTCTCTGTCTCCTCTCTGTGGGCTCATGGAGTGATGTGTGTTGAACAGAGGGAGAATAGATCCTTGTTTGGGGTGTAAAGCACGAAAAGAGCTGCAATTCTGGCCCAGATGGGGCTTTGGACAAGGACAGGGGTTAGATGCTCTATTGAAAAAGTGGGATCTTGTGCAGAACCTGCTTCTTTATAGGAGGGTAAAGTTCGGAGAGTTCTGTGAAACCCAGGTGCTGAGCGCAGGCTGAACCTGACTCTGCACTGCTTTGCCTGGGCATCACATTCCGGCTGTGCAGGGAGCAGGGAGCCACGGAGTGGACAGGGAGTGGTGCTGGTGGAGTTGTGCCTTGGGCTTTACACTGGGGGAAGGGGCTCTTCCTGCCCCCCTTATCCATGTGCTCCTGTATGAAGTGCTGGTTGGTGCTGGCGTGGCACAGGAGCAGGTGCAGAGTCCCAGGGATGGCAAGGCTGCCATGCAGTGGGGTGATGGCTGAAGGGCACTCACAGCTCCCTACAGGACACTCTGGGACGGAGGTGCATGTCTGGCTACCCGGCATTATTGATGACACGTGCATACAAATCACACAGTGCCAGAGCAGGGTGATGGTAGGGACCAGCCCTGCTTGTGTGCAGTGTCTCCATAACCCAATGCTATTGCAGGGGGAGAAAGCTGGTGGCTTGGGGAGACGTCCCTGTGCAGCACCTTTGGCTTAAAGAGTCACAAGAGGGGACATGTCCCAGTCCATCCCAGACCAGCACTATGGGATTGTCCCCCCCCAGTACTGGGTTCAGAGTCTCACCTGAGGAGTGTTTGCAGCTAGGAGAGGGTCTCAGCCAGGCATGGCCATGAGTGCCCGCTGGTTCTATGGTCACGGGCAGCCCTCCAGATCTATCCAGGCTCCTGCACTGGCTTACAGAGGAGCACAAACTCAAATGCTCCATGGCACAGGACCACAGCCCAATCCTGCGCTGAGTGAGCAGCGGGGCTGGGTTAGGGACTGCTGCAGTGCAGTGGGAAAGGTGAATGGGTGGGTAGGAAGAGGATCAGATATTCTCCTGCTGCAAGAGAGTCCCGTGTGCCCCTTGGGCTCTGCCACCTTTCCCAAGAGCTCCATGCACTTCCCCGCTGTTTTCATGCTGGAGGCCCCTCTGTAGGCTTCAGCTATTTCCAGTTTTAAGACCTGATATTCCTGTGGACAGCTGTGCCTGTTGTGACAGCACCTTAAGTGCTTTTTATTATATTTTTATTATATTTTTATAAATGCTTAAGTGCATTTATTTATAAATGATGCAAGTAAGTAAAATAATTCCAGGTAGCCGTGGTGTAATTAGGAACACAGCTGTGGTTTTTACACCTTGTACAGGCACAGACGAGGGGGTGGGTGAGTGAATATTTGGGTATAGCCATGATCCATCTGTGGGCTTGTTCCTGAGGCTGAAGCAGGGAGCAGCGGAGCATGATGAGTTTAATTCCCTTGGCACAAGCAGTGAATTTGAGATGCTGAGAGTGCTGAACCCCAAGTGATGTGTGGGAGGAGGTGGGTATGAAAGGTCCCTGCTGTCACACTGCTCCCCAAGCTCAGCAGGGCATGCACACACCAACCTGAACCTAGTGCTGCCCTGCTCAGCACCACAGGTGTCTGTGTGTAGCCATTGTCACCCTCCAT
The DNA here is from genome assembly GCA_013398115.1 of Falcunculus frontatus. NCBI lineage: Eukaryota > Metazoa > Chordata > Aves > Passeriformes > Falcunculus > Falcunculus frontatus. Next base: position 783,734 of record VZRV01008784.1, read on the forward strand.
CCCCTACGAGCCCTGGTGGCTTCCCCACCTCCTGTCCCCCTGTACAGCCTCCTGCCCATGCCTGCTGTGTCCTGGTCACAGTGGGCATGGTGAGCTGCCTGGTTCCTATTGCTCCACACCCACCTCCGCCGCACCAGGGCTCCAGCAAAGCATCTCTTTGGATGTCTTTCTCAACTACCTGCCAAAAAATCAGATTTATTTGGTGCTTTTTTTCTCTATTTGCCTTTAATATTTTAATGCGTTTTGCCCATTCCTGCCCTTATTTGCTGATTTGTTTTTCCCATCCTCTTTCTCAGCAATACCAAGTTGCTGCTGCTGGAAAATAAACTGAGGGCAGAAAGTTTTGGCCTTTGATCTGAGGGCAACAAGATTTCTGAGAGGCAATTTGAATTTTCTTTGGGATGTATGCACATGGGTGATCACCTGCTGCTGATCTGGCTGCAGCAGCTTCAGCAGAATAAAACACACACACATATGCAGCCATGCAGATTGTTTTATCCTTTCAGCAATATTTTATTTGCTTGTATTAAAAATGACTAATTTTCTGTTAAGAGCAAATAACACCAAGAGACAGCATCATCAATTTGGGATGCAAAAGGATATCGGCTTCCCCTGCCTCCCAAATTCCTCCTCTGCAGCCTCAGTGAGGTATTTATGCAGATGGACAAAGATATGAAGTCAAATTCCTGTTGATTTCAGATGCTTAAAATTCAATATATTTTCAGTGTTGAGGTGATTGAACTTAGGATCTGTGTTTTATGTGGATATTGTTTTACTTGTATCTAACATGCTCAGTGTACAGAAAATTGTCATCCGAAATGCAGGACGTTCCTATTTCTAAATTAGGTTCTTAACCGGAGGGACTGCTAGGGAAAATCTGTATTTTTTTATAAAGTGATGTTGTTATTAGTGTTGTTTGAACTGGTCTGAGAGGATCCATCTTCCCGGCCACAGCTGCTGCATGAGGGGAGCCTTGAACGGCGTTTCCTGGCCACTCGCCCCGGGAACATGACAGGAACAGCAGGGACAGAAGTGCCATCGCTTCAGGGAAATGGGAGCGTGGATGATGCAAAACCCCTGCCCTGGTCCTGTAGCTGTCCTTGGGCTCTTGCAGGCACCACAGCTTTGGTGTGGGATACAAGCAGCGTTTCACACCGGAGCCATGGTCTCTTACAGCAGCCCCAAGCTCTCCTCTGCTCGGCAGGCTGATGAGCCCTTTGCTGGTGGATCTGCATTTCCATCTTCTAAAATCAGCCCCAGCAGGGGTGGGTGGGAGATGCTGACTGTGTCCTGTGGCAGGAGACTGCTGATGGCTCCGTCCAAAGACAAAATGCTCTGCTGGAGCCCCGAGCTGGGGCTCCGTGTCCCAGGTCCCTGCTTTGGTCTCTGCCACTTGTGCTGGTTGTGGCTCCACAAATGGTTTATTTCCCCATGTCTCTGTGTTCCGCCCTGTCCTGGCCTCACCGAGCTGCTGGGACCTCCGGGTCCTGCACTCCAGAGACCCCAGATCTGTCCCTGTGCTCTGTAGCTGCATATTTGTCCATCACCCTGTTTGTGTCCCAGCATGGGGGAGAGCCTGGAGTGGGTTTTTGCTGGTGCTGAGTGGTGCTGAACTGTGCCATCACCTCCAGTGCTGCATCCTGGGCTATTCTGTGCCTGCCTGGGGGTGTTGGGGACTGCTGGCAGGTCCCAGATGGCAGCAGGATCTCACAGAAATGGGCCACAACCAGGGTAGATCAGAATGGATCAGCGCAGGGATGGATGTTCATCGCCCCCCCCCNTCTCTTTCTAGATGATTCCTCCAGACCAAGAGCTGCTGGTCTGGTACGGGAACTCCCACAACACCTTCCTGGGCATCCCAGGTGTGCCAGGGCTGGAAGAGGAGCAGAAGAAGAACAAACATGGTAGGTAACATCCCTGCCTGTTTACCCTGTGCCCAGCTCTGAGGCCGTAGGGTGGGCACGAAGCAGGGACATCCCAGGGGTATGTCAGATATCCCAGTTCTCTGTGGACAAGCACAGGGTCTATGAGATGATCCGTACAGCTTGAGCAGACCCCCAGTAATTCAGGGGGATGCCTCCAGGCCAGTTTGCCCATGCCTGTTGCTGGTGGGGTGTCTGGCAGCTGCTACCTGACCCAGCCAGGCAGGGAGGAGCAGTGCAGGGTGTGAGTGGAAGGCAGCCCCAACACTCTGTGAAACACCAAGTGGATGCAGCTTCTACATCCCCACTCTGCATTTAAGGCACCTTAATCACCAACACGGGAGGCTTTTCTCTCCTTGGGCTTTTGCTCTCTGCTTGTCTCAGTGTCTCCCCAAGGTGCTTCTCTGTGGCACAGCAGAGCTCAGGCTGTGTTTGGAGCCACTTCTGTGCTCCCTGACCCTACTCCCAACTCTGAGAGAGCCACATCTGAGCCCAGCAGAGTGAGGAGAGAAGCTGGGACCAGTGCAGGGGCTGGACAGTGTGGTTGGGGGTTCCTGAGAGTGCCTGCACCCACCCCCTCCAGCTCTGCGGCAGCCCAGGTGGGGGTAAATTGTTTTTGTGTCCATCTATAAGGGATTCACTCAGCTCAGCTTGAATGTTCCCCTTACCTAAATCTGAGTGAGCCCATTCCCAGCACTGGCTGCATCCCAAAATCCTAAGAGCCAGCCTGGACGCCAGTCTGCCCAAGATAGGTGACCTCAGCAGAAGGAAGCTAGCGAGAGGGCACTGGGGACTTTCCAGGGCACCCAGCACCCCAGGGACTTGGGGTGGGGCGAGCTGCTGTGCCGGAGGGCAGCGCCTGACTGTCGCCTGTCGTCCCCAGAGGACTTCCACGCGGTGGAGACGGGGGCAAGCACGACGGGGCGGATGCGCTGCGTCATCTGCCACCGCGGCTTCAACTCCCGCAGCAACCTGCGCTCCCACATGCGCATCCACACCCTGGACAAGCCCTTCGTGTGCCGCTTCTGCAACCGCCGCTTCAGCCAGTCCTCCACCCTCCGCAACCATGTCCGCTTGCACACGGGCGAGCGGCCCTACAAGTGCCAGGTTTGCCAAAGTGCCTATTCCCAGCTCGCAGGGCTGCGGGCGCACCAGAAAAGCGCCCGCCACCGGCCCCCCAACGCCTCCCTGCAGGCCCACTCGCCTGCCCTGCCCGTGCCCCATCCCGCCTCCCTGGCCCATCACATCCCCACCATGGTGCTGTGAAGCCCTGGTGCGGTAGCAGGACTTGGGACAGTAAAGACTGATGCTGAGACATGCAGTGAACTGGGGGGTGGCCCTTGGCTGAGCTGGAGGGCAGAGGCAGAGCTGCTTTGTGTCTCGGAGGGGTGTTGGGCTGGTTTTGGGCATCGCTGACTGTGGGGGTCCGGCGGGAGGGGAACCCCCAGCTCTGCAGCTGAGTCGTGCTGCAGTCATCCCCAGGGAGATGAGGCCCAGGGTGGGCTGGTGGCCCCCGAGGTTGGCAGGGGAGAAGGGACGCAGCGAGATGTCCTGTGTGGGTTTGCCAGTGCACTAGGGAAGGACTGGGGCAGCTGAAAAGCTGGGCCTAGGTGAGTCACGCCTGGGTTTTACAGATAAATTAGTGGAAAGAAAAATTGCTCTTATCCCTCCTCCTCTGCTCCAGCAGACACGTGCCCCATTGAAAGGTTGGCACAGCCCTGATGCGGCCACCCTCATCATGCCTGCTTGCCCCAGGAGTGGCTTTGGCCCCGGTGGCTCCTTCCAAGGGACACCTTTCCCTCCTTGGGAGACACGAGTTAGTGAAAGTTTGCATTTTCCCCCACCCGAGCCCCCTCTGCCTGCCCTGCTCCAGCCCAAGCCCTGCACTGGGGTCTGTCACCGCTCCAAGCGATGCCGTGGGCAGAGGGGACAGGCCATGTGCCAGCTGGGAATGCCCATCCACAGGCAGGTTTTGCGGGGATCCTGAGCTCTGCCGGACTGTGCCTGTTCCAGCCCTGGCGGCACTCCTCCCCATCCCTTTCCCAGCTGTGAAGGAACATTTTGGTTGGAGCTGCTACTGCCCTCTGGGGACAGAGAAAACCTGTCCCCGGGCCAGCTCTGTCCCCAAGGACAACTCTAAGCGCCCTCTGGAGTCCCCACACTCCGGAGGAGGGCTGTGTATCATAAACCTTAAAAGAAGGTATTCTAATATTAATTATAAGTCTAAGATGTATAAAGTTCTCACAAACCGTGTTTCACTTCCAGAAGAAAATAAAAACAAAACAAAAGAAAAAAAACCCCAAACAACTGTCACTTTAACTTTGTAAATATTTCTGTAAACATTATTTACAAGACTTTGATATTATATATTATTTGATTGTATATGTACACAGTGTAAATACATTTGTACCTCTCTTGTATTCTAAATAAAAATTACTTGGAACATTTATCATTTAGAAGAGGGATAGCATGGAGAGCTTTATGTTATGTGCCAGGGGAAAGACGTGGGGATTGGGATGAGTGAAGGTCTTAATTAACACAGTAATCTGTGAGTGAGATGTGGTGTCGTCTGTTGGACCTAGAGGTGCATCTGGGAGGGGGGAAAAACTCCAGGTTTTGCCTAAAGAAGCCCTTTTTCAGGTCTGGAAACTGGGGTAAGTGCTGGCTCACTCCGGAGAAGGTGGTATCTACTGATTCCACCCTGCCAGTCCCTATTCTTGTGAACTTGTACAGTCCCTCTTTGAAGCCACAGCTGTTGATATCCTTTGATACATTCCATCAGTAAGTGCCCACGTTTTGACTGTGATGGGATACCGGTGCAAGCCCCGCTGGAAGGAAGCGACACATTTGCTGACGGTCATCGCTGGCTGCTTTTCCCGTGATGTTTCCTCCACAGCTCTGAGAGCCGAACCGGTGCTTGAATTAAACGGATAAAACTTTCCCACGGACGTATCAGTTCCTGCTGGCACAGCTCCGCCGAGGGGAAGGGGTCAGTCCCGAGTCCCGCGGGGATCTTTAAGCCAAGCGTGAGCACCGATCAGCTGGGGAAGGCATCAGACGATTGCCCTCAGGGGGACACCTTGTGTGAGGGGCACCCCAAACTGAGGGTGCTGCTCCCCGCCTTGACCCACAGCACTGCAGCCCGGCCCGGGCCGTGGGGACCGGTAAGTCCCGGGGGAGGCCCGTGGGGTCCCCTCGGTTTGGCGGGCGGGTTGTGGGGGAGCGGGTCACTGCCGGGGGCTGCCCGGAGAGTGCCGCACCCTGCCCACACTAAAGATGGCCGCGCCCCTCCTTGGGCCCCAAGGGGGGAAGCCCACGAGTCCCTTGCTGCCAGGAACGAACATGGCTGCCCGGTCACCGCCCCCGCTGCCCTCACTCAAGATGGCGGCGCCGCGCCCTCAGGCGCGCTCTCTCCAGCAGCCAACATGGGCGGTGGAAAGCGCGTGCGGCGGGGCAAAGATGGCGGCGGTCACCATGAGGCTGCCGGCGGTCCGCGCACCTTTGGACTCCAGCGCGCCCCGGGGCGGCGAGAAGCACTTGGTGGCACCGGGGGACACGATCACCACGGACACGGGATATATGAGGTGCGGGCAGCGGCGGAGGGGAGGCGGCGGCGGCGAGGTGGCGCGGCTTCGGGCTGTCCTTAGGTAGCCGCTCTCTCTCCCCAGGGGCCACGGTACTTATGTGGAGGACGACAAGCTGATCGCCTCGGTGGCCGGCGTGGTGGAGAGGGTGAACAAGCTGGTGTGTGTCAGGGCGCTGAAGGCCAGGTGAGTGCGGCCGTGGCGGGAGCGGGCCGGCGGCGGGCCCTGGCCCGGCAGGGTGAGGTGTGTGACCGCCGCTCTCTGTCCCAGGTACAACGGCGAGATCGGCGACATCGTGGTCGGGAGGATTACGGAGGTAAAGCCCGATGTTTGCCGCGGTGCCGAGGAGGAGGAGGAGGGGGGCCGTGGCTCAGTCCGACCCAAAGCGTTTCCCGGGCTCCTGAAACACTGATACACATCAGTGTCTGCTCAGGGTACTGGGAATGCGTGGATTTTAACCGGCATGAGGCTGGAAGAAGCCAGCAGCGCTGTCCCCTCCTGCAGCTTGGTGAGCTGCAGCTCCCATTCAGTTTTTGAGTGTGTACCAATAGGTTTTGGGTTTGGTTTTTTTCCCTTAGGTTCAGCAGAAGCGATGGAAAGTGGAAACGAATTCCAGGCTGGATTCAGTCCTGTTGCTGTCGTCTATAAATTTACCTGGTGGGGAGCTGGTGAGTGTAGCTGGTTGCATTTTACAAGGCATCCTGAAGTCCCCCACAGTGAGCTGTTGATGGGTGTTTTCTCATTCTGGGCTATGTGTTACTTTTCTTGTGATGTTTCAGAGAAGGAAATCAGCAGAAGATGAGCTTGCAATGAGGGACTACCTGCAGGAAGGGGATCTCATCAGTGTATCCTTCTGCTGCTGCCATTGACAGAACAGCCAAGGGCATAGGGAAGAACAGGCAGAGCTTGGCTGGCCTGGCTGGGAGTGAGAGCTGTGCTGGGATGGCACTGGGCAGCGTTAGGAACCTTGTTTCCTTAAGTGGCACCAACAGGCAGAGGTCCAGTCTATATTTTCTGATGGGGCTGTATCGCTGCACACCCGGAGCCTGAAATACGGGAAGGTGAGTTGTTCCAAAGCCCGTGATCCTGGGGTAATTCTGCACCAGCTGACTTGTATAAGGCCTTTTGGAGGCTTTTTTAAGAAAAGGGCTCTGGAGTAGAGCAGGATGTTGTTATAACCCATTCCTGCAGGATAGGAAGACTCTCACCTCCTAAATGGGAGCACCAAGCAGAGTTTCCCCAAAGCAGAGGAGGTGTCCTTGAGTTGCCCTTTGAGCCACTGCTCTCCTTGTCCGCAGTTCCAGCCTGCCGATCCTGTTTCCCCCGCTAGCCACTTGGGAATTAAATCCTGGGGAGAAATCTCCTCGCTCCTCTTCTGCTGGTCATTGCCCCTGTGACTTGTCTCTCTCCCCAGGGCTCTATTTTAGGCTTTACACAGTTGGCATTTGTCTCTGGTTTTGTGCATTGAAATAAGCCAAGGGGCTGTTGGAGCGTAGGCTGCAGTTTGGGATTACCAGACCAAGGGTATTAGCACTTAAAAGATGAAAGGGAAGTGTGCTTATTGCACAAAGGGTGAAGGACAGTGATTGGATTACGAAGGAAAGTGTTCTGCTAAGTTGGGCCTCTGACTCCTCATTTTTCTGCAGGGATGGTTGATGTGTAGTTACGATCAAGATATTATTAACATTTGTGCTAAGCACTTAGAGTATTCTTCATCTTCAAAGGGCTGCAAAGGCAGTAGCTAATCCTCCCAGTGCTCCCAGAGGCAGGCAGGTTTTATACTCACTGTTTCACAGGAAAAGGTGTTAAAACAGAGTGGTTCCTAGGCTAGAAATGGAGTGAGTGTGTGTCAGTGACACGGTGTGATCTGTGGTGGCTCCTGATGTCTCTTACGCTGAGCCTTGTGGTCTCCTCTCCAGCTTGCCCAGGGTGTGCTGGTTCAGGTCTCTCCCTCCCTTGTGAAACGCCAGAAGACTCATTTCCATGACCTGCCCTGTGGTGCATCCGTGATACTCGGCAACAATGGCTTCATCTGGATCTACCCAACTCCAGAGCAGAAGGATGACGAGGCTGGAGGCTACACCACCGACTTGGAGGTGAGTGTTCAGGGAAGGTGAGCCTTCTCTTACCAGTGATGGTTTTTAGTCTGACATAGTCAGAGGCACGAGTAACCTGAGACTTTCAGGATCTTGTGTTAGGTTCACAGCAAGGCTTTTTAACTTGCATTATTTCCCTGTACATTCATCCCTTTTCCTCTGTCCTTCCTCAGCCAGTTCCCTTGTCTGACCGGGAGGTGATCTCACGGCTCCGAAACTGCATCGTGGCTCTGGTTACTCACAAGATGATGCTCTTTGACACCAGCATCCTTTATTGCTATGAAGCATCCCTTCCTCATCAGGTACAGGAACCAGTGGTGTTTATTCCATACGCAGGGGAGGGAACAGAAAGGCTGCATCAGTTGCTGCTGAAGTCAGAGTTTCCTTTGGACTTTCCAAAGCATCCTGTAGTTAGTGACGGTATGAACTCTCTGGTTCTGCGTAATGTAAGTTGCCTTGCACAGTTTCAGGGCTGCTGAAGGGTTCTGCTTCAGGCAGAGTCTAACTACTCCTATAGAGAGATCAGTCCCTTTTTTGATAGATGTTGTGTATCCCTCGCTGGGATTACGGACCCTTTAATTCCTGTGAAAACAGTGTTAAGTTTGGCATTGTGTCAGGGTACAGTGCATTTTATGAAGCAATGAAAAAGTAAATGTCATGTATTGTACAGAGAGCAGTCTCGTGTCTGTATCCACATCCTGCACTGCTGGAAGGCTGCCTCCGTTTGACCTCTTTCTGTACAGCTTTTCACTGTGATTCCTGCCATCACAATGGGACACGGGGAATTCTCTTCCCATAAATAAATGAGATCTGGATTGTCTTCTGCTTTCATTCCCAATGAGGTGTTCTTTTGAAGTATAATTGTGTTTAAGTTATCTCTGCCCTTCCCAAATACAGTGTGTGTCCTTCAGGGAAGATGAGGAGGGTTAGTAGATGCTCCTTTGATTTTCTCTGGTCTCTATAAGAATTCCCGACTGGCAAAGTTGATTTTGCCTTGGACCCTCTGCCATAGGTCTTTTTTCACCACAACCCTCTAAACTCCCTTGCTGGTTGCTGCCATGTATCAGGGACCTTTGTCTCCCCACAGAGTGTGCAAAAGTAGTAGTTGCTTCCTGGTGCTCATATTGCTCTTCTTTCCACTGCAGATCAAGGACATTCTCAAACCAGAGGTGACAGAGGAGATCGTTCTGGAAGCTCGACAGAGGTTGCTGGATTTGGAGGGATAGGGCACACGGCCAGAAGCAGTCATATGAAATCCCAGCATGGCAGCTTTGATTCTCAGTATTATATGTTTTTTTCAGTGTTCTAGTCCCCAACATTCATTCCACACTTCAGAAACCACCAAAATTCCTCACTCATAGGATATCTCCTGTGTCCTTTTTGTACAAAGTAGTACCTAGGTACCATAGCCTTTTAGTGCAATGGCCTGAAAAATTGGTATCTGACCTTTATAAAGATGCAGATGCAGCTGGGACATGTCTCCTAGCACCTGTTGCTGTGTCTAGTGCCCCAGAACTTTGTGCAGAGTGACAGAGAGGAAGGGATACATTTTGTGATGTTTCTCTCTCCCCAAAAGATGATTTGGATTTTAATTTACTTGTAGTACAGATCTGCCAGTCTGTCCCCTGACTGAGAGCCCTTGTTTTTAAGAATGTAGATCCAGGCACAGGTGTTTAGAGAACAGGAGTATTCACACCCTTGCTAACCACAGTTTGGGTCTGGCTGTTCATGGCTTGAATGTCTCAGGGATATGAGATGAGATGTGGCTGTCACTGTCCGTATGAGCCAGGAGCTGTGGACAAGCAGTGTCCTGGTTTGTGTGTTTCCTGCTGGTCTTTTTTTTTATGCCTGACGTGGTGAGCTCCTCTTCTGAGAAGGCACCAGTATTGTTTTGTATTAAGTATTTTACATTTCAATAAATTTTTTGAAACAAATCAGTCCTTCAGCAGTGTGTGCATTGGCTTGGTTTTGGTCTAGCTTGAGAGCTATGGTTGGCTCAAGTTTCCCTGTGCCAGGACACTTGGAATGGTTTTACACTGTCTTATCTCCCCTTCAGCTGCTGCCCTTCATTCCAGCAGGACTTGACCTTCCTCTTCAGTGCTTACAGGGTTCCTCTGTAAGGATTGCCTGGTGGTGTTCACAGTGACTTTCCAAGCATTGCCTCCTTGCCTCCAGGATCCCTGGGAGAGGTGAGTCAAGCAGAGGTGACTGGGGGATGACAGGGAGCCCAGGATGACACTGGTGAAGATCTTCAGGCCAGTGGTTAGAGGTGGGCATGTTGAGCCAGGCGTTGGCAGGCAGTCAGTCACATTCTCTGTGCAGAATGTGACACTTTCCCTGAAGCATCCTCTCAACTCCAGGTGCTATATTAGAGCTCTTGTATTATATATATACTGTATCTATTTGTATTGCAAATATATCCTTGCAACACGGCACTGTAATTCTTAAAAAGGATGATAAAACTTCTGCCCCAAATTGTCCCTGAATCCCATTGCACGTTGCAAATTCGCACTCTTGCCTCAGGCACAAGGGAGAACCCTTTGCTCGGTGTTTTCCTGGGAACTAGAAATTCCCTTCATTGCTGTCCCTCCAGCTCCGGCTGCTTTCCCTGTGGTCCCCAGCAGGCACTAGATGGCACCTTTGGATCGCGTTTGTAGCGCTTCCCTTCCCCAGCTGCTCCGCCTCGCTGCCCTGCCAAACAGCAGGGCCTGGACGGCTGCCACCAGCGCCGCTGCCCAAATCCTACAGCATAATGGGGCTAAGGACAAGCAAGGACATGGCTAATCCGTTCTGCTGCTGCACAACCGCCCGTGCCGCCTCTGAAAATAGTACTGAACTTGTTGGGGGTATTGCTGGAATGCTCCACACGACCTGGGAATTGTTATTTTTGAGTTTTAAGAGTATTCCCTAATAAGTGTTGCAACAATCACATCCTCAGGGGGACTTGGGAAATTTGAAAGCTAAAGCTTGATGGTGACTTTCAGGTCTCCTTGAGGCTGCTGGTAGCCACATAACCCACACCTGCATGGACAAGACTGGTTCAAGAATGGTAAAAAAGCTTTAGCAGTCTGCATCTTTTACTTAGAAAAGTACTCCCCCCCCCCCCCNATTGCTGTAATTTAGCAGCTGTTTATCTTATTACCACATGGGGAGATTCAGGGATTTCTGCTGAAGAACAACTCAAGATCTGGACTGCTTCAGTTCTGAGCTTTCTGATTCCTCCTGCTTGCTGCAGCATTCCTGATATTTTGGCATTAATGATGTGTTAAATGGGGCAGGTATGTGACTCATCCAGTTCCCTTATTCCTGAATACCTGGCATTTTTATTTTTAAACCCAAGAAGAACACCAGCTGGTAAGGTTTGGTCATGGATCTTTCCTGATGGGGGGGGGAACCAAAGGTCTCAGTATTTTCCCCCGTGACCATGAGGGGTAATTACTGATCTTTCCACATTCAGCCAGTGCTTTGCCAAGACCTAAATTCTGTAACAATGCTTCAGCAGGGTCATTGCTGGCAAATCCTGCAGCCCTGTCCAGCACAGCTCTGCAAACCAGCAGGTAACAAGCAGCCAGCAACAGCAGTGTCCCCTTGAATTCTTGAAATAGTCTGTGGGATTTTTCTGGGCAACTTCTAAGCAGGAAGGGTAAAAAGGAAGAAACTATGGCTTCTCTGGTTTAAGAGAAAAAAAAAAAAAGTGGTTGAAAGCAGGGTGGGAAAAACCTGGTAAGTGTTCATTTTTATATGGGGAACTAAAAGGCCCATTCAGGCATTAAAACAGCTCAGACCAAGTTGATTTCTTTGTTCACCAGTGTCTGACACTGTTTGCAAAGCAGCTGTAGCACCTCCTGTGCTGCCCACTCCAGGGTTAATACATGGTGCAGATGTGCTCAGAAGTTGAGTTAGTAACTAGTTCCCTTGCTGGTGAGTGTTGCCTGTAGAAATGAGAACACAACATCACTCATCTGCAAAAATAATTTTCTTGTTTCTTGGTGCCAGTGTTCATGTACTAATAGGAAGAATTCCTTTACTCCTAGGAATAACCACTGGGATTTAAAATTTGTGCTAATGGTTATTAATCCAATTACCGCTGCTTCTTGCATTACTTCTGTATCATCCGTGCACAGCTTTGCTGTTCAGCTGAGAATGGTACAAATAAAAAGCTTTAAGCAGACCTGAGAAGAGACTGAAATCCCACTGAGATTAGAGACATCTTGAAATGGTTGTCTCAGGTTCCTGAGGACTGTTAATTAACATGCTAAGTTTTATTATTTGGTGAAGAGGTTGAAGCTTTTAAGATATTGTTATGGAGAAAGCGTTACTGCAGCTATTGGGTGAAGTATACCACACTTAATGGGAGGTAAACAGAAAAAGTACTGAAGTATCTCTTAGGAAAAAAATAAATTGTAGGGTTTGATTGAAAAAACACTCTGTAGCTTTAAAAAAATTTATTCTGGATTCACACAACTTTTCTGTCTCTGTCTTCTCTAACCATTTCTGAATCTACTGGACAACTTCCAAGTTTAACATGAGACAACCATGTTCACAAAAACTGGCAGCAGTGTTGGGGACAGAAAATGTAATACCCTTCAGGAAGGGGAAGAAGGCAGGTATCTTGCCATGACATTTGGGAGTGACCAGCTGACTCATCTGCCTGTGTATTGTCCCACATTAACTACAACAGTGCTCTGGGAAACAGGAAATGCTTTTGGAGAAACTGCTGAGTGGAAAGAGGCTGGGAACTGCTGGCAAAGAACCTGCCCCACTTTGCTGCTTATGCTTGCACAGCATCAGAAGGAATAACTGCCTGTTGGCCTGAATGATAAACTCACCTGGTCTGTAGAGTAAAAAGTAACTGCATTCATCTGCATAGATCTCAGGCGAGCCAGGGAAGAGCATATTTACAGCCTATACAATCCTCAGCACATCCCTGGAAGTGTTCAAGGATAGGTTGGATGGGGCTTGGAGCAACCTGATCTAATGGAAGATGTCCCTGCCTGTGGCAGGGGGGTGGAACATGATGATTTTTAGGGTCCCTTCCAACCCAAACAGTTCTGTGATTCTATGAAGTCCTGCATATTTGCAATTACTTTTGCTTAACTTGGTGAAGGTTTTCTGAGTATTGTGGACCCATGGTTGTCTTCTGGAGTTTACTCTGCTTCAGCCCTGCCGTGGTAGGAGAGATTATCCAGGATGCTCCAGTCAGACCCAGAAGAGAATAACTTTTTCAGTGAAGAATGGTTGGTACTGGGTTTTGTAACAAACTTCTCTTGGGCTGCTTGGCCTGTGCTGACAGACAGCTTCATTTCCTCACTTTCCTTCAATCCATGGGAGCTGAGCATGGGGTTAGATCACCTCGGCGGGAGGCTGATCTCCATTACTGAGATAAACCTGGAGAAATTCTGCAGAGTTCAAGAGATGTGACCCTGGATTTGTCTCAGCACGATGTACCAGAATTTCTCTCTCCTGTGTGTATGTACAGCACAACCAGCCTCAGTACCTGCAAGTTGGGCCACTGATGGAGAAATCCGATAGAAATGGTTTGAGCTCAGTCTCCTGGCTAAGAATTAGTGATGTAGGAGCAGCCTGGCACAGCAGAGGTGGAGGATCCTGCAGGGCTGTATGAAGTGCTACATTTTGGATGCTATTGTTAGAAGATGAAAAATACAGGTCTGCCAGAGACCTTGAATATGGCGTAGGACACATGGAGTGTGTTTGGATTTTTCACAAGGGAGGAGTCAGTATAAACAAGCTGCTGTGTGTCCAGATGGTTGCCCTGAGCAGGAGGCTACAGCACAGAATTGCAATTGTGTTCTCCTGTTGTCGAGTGGGAGCAAGCACAGACCTTTGACCAAAACACCCTGACCTCAAGCTGCTGCCTTGACCTTCTTCTATCCCCAAGGTGAACTGGAGAACGTATGAAAAACTCAGTATCTTCAGCACCACCGTCTTCTCTTTAGCTTAGGGAACTCTGCATGCTGAAGAATTCGGGCGTTTACCTCCATCTTTGTACCAAATAGTGCACAAAAGTAGGTCAATAAAATATTTTTTTTAATTGTCACATTCATTGGCCTCAATGGCTGGTTTTGGTATCGAGTTCTGCGTAAGGAAGTGAAGTCCTTTGTGCAAGCAGGGTGACAGATTCCTGGCTGTGGAAAAGCTGATGGCTGTGCACACAGCTGATCCAGTAAGGATCTCTTCTTCCCTGTCCATCTCTGCAAGCATCCAGGGTCCAGAGCTGGCCAGAGGCTGTGAGACCCCTGCAGAGTCAGATCTGTTGGAAAACGACTTGGGTAGCCCTTGTAAAGAGGTAGGGAATTTCACATGAGCTTTTCGGGGTCTTGTCTGGCTTCAATTTTCCTCATCTTCCCCTTCATGCTCTCTCCATCCACCTCTCCTTACCCTTAGACCCCTGCATGGCATCCTCATGACCTCTGGAGACACTTTCATGTCCCCCAGCCCTATTCCTTCATCTCCCCCCTCGCTGCCTCCTCATGGCTCACCTTACCCTCCTCTTCACCCCCCACTTCTCACAGATCCCCAACCCCTGCTCAGTCCCTCACTCGCCTCAGAAGTTTATTTCACAGAATCACAGATTAGTTGGGGTTGGAAAGGGACTTCTGGAGATCATCCTGTCCAATCTCCCTGCCAGGGCAGGGTCACCTGGAGCAGGTGACACAGGCACGCGCCCAGGTGGGTTTGGAATGTCTCCAGAGAGGGAGACTCCACGCCCTCCCTGGGCACCTGTTCCAGAGCTCTGCCACCCTCAACCTAAAGAAGTTCTTCCTCATGTTGAGGGGAAACTTTTTGTGTTTTAGTTTATGGCCATTGCTCCTCATCCTGTCACCGGGCACCACTGAAGAGAGTCTGGCACCATCCTCGGACGTGCCGTGGAGATATTTACATGGATTGATGAGATCGCCTCTCAGTCTTCCCTTCTCCAGACTAACCCGGCCCAGCTCCCGCAGTCTCTCCTTATGAGACAGATGCTCCAGCCCCCAAATCCTCTCTGTGCCCTCCGCAGGACCCTGTCCAACAGCTCCTTGCCCATCTCGCCCTGAGGAGCCCAGCACTGGGCACAGCATTCCAAATGTGCCTCATCAGGGCCGAGTAAAGGGAGGATCCCCTCCCTCGCCCTGCCGGCCACGCTCCTCAGAGGCTTCTCTCCGGGAGCCCCCCCGCTGCCTTCCCCCGCCCGGCCGGTCCCTGGAGCCGGCAGCGGGGCCGGGATCGGGCAGCGCCGGGCGGGAGGCGGGGGCGGTGGAGGAGGAGGGGCCGGAAGGGGATGTGACCGCCCGCCCGCCGGCCCGGGGGTTCCGGGATCTCCCTCGCCG
>VZRV01008784.1:798748-900292 GCA_013398115.1 Falcunculus frontatus
CCGCGCCCGGCTCCGCCTGAGGCAGCGGGCACGGGGCGCCGGCCCGGCCGCCCCAGCGCTGCTCCGACGCCGCCATGGCCCCGCCGGGCCCCCCGGCCCCGAGGTAGCGGCGGTGGAAGGAGCCGAAGCCCGGTGACCGAGGAGCCCCCGTCCCATCCCCGCACCCCAGGGAGCGTGCGGAGCCCACCCGGAGCTGCTGCTGCTTCGCCCAGAGAGCTGACATGGTTCCAGCGCACCTGACCCTGCTGGACTTCAGCGATACTTGAAGCCAAATCCGTGGCTCTTTGGCCTTTGCTAACTCAATGCTATGCAAAAGAAAAGGAGGAAAAAAAAAGAAACCTTGACACTGGTTGTGGTGGGAATGGCTGTTTCCTGCCCTGGGTGAGCCTATGTGTGGTTTCTTGCTTGTGAGATGAACTAATTCTCCTTTACCCCGTGGAAGACACACTACAGATGGCAACCTGAAACTTTGGTAATGCTTGGTCATTGCTGAGCGGTTGGAACTTTTACTCGGTTTGGTTTTTTTTTTTTTTTTTGCATAAAGTCACCTAAGGAGCCTTGTTGCTGTCTTCAGGAGCATTGAAAGAATTTGTCTGTCTTAGTTCTTCACCTCAAGTGACTTTATCCCACCGTGAGTGCAGCCAGTGCACCCACCTAAATACCTTCTCCTTCAAAACTCCTTCCCAGCCTGGAAGATCAGGGATCACAGACTTCTTCGAAAACTTCTCGTCCTGGGAAAGGTTGCCCATAGTTACTTTATGGGGCAGCAGCCTGGAAAAGTTCTTGGGGACCAAAGGAGGCCAAGTCTGCCTGCCCTGCACTTCATCAAAGGAGCAGGGAAGAGGGAGTCATCGAGGCATGCGGGCCCACACTGCAACGTCTTCGTGGAACATGGTGAGAAGTTTCTATTGGTATTTGGTTTAATTTTGGTTTGCTGAGCTAGGTACAATATGGATTTATTCAAGACCACGGAGTCGATACAGACATGTACTTTATGGAAGTCTTGTTTTCTTTCCCTTCCTGCTTAATGCAAATCTTCTGTGATTGTTTATTAAGAAAATACTTGGGTCCGATTGCTTGAAACCTGAGGAGAGGTTATTGTACAGCTAAAGGTGAAATGCAAGGAAGTGACTTTTTAACAATGTACAAGTATCTCATTTCTGCCTTGGTTCTGTTCTGGTTTGCAGTCTGGGAAAGTGTTTGATCTTTTTTCAGTTGTCTGTATCATAGTACAGACCAGTCTCAGCCAGTGGTGATGCTGTGGTCAGTGACAGATGTTCTTTAATTATCTTTACCGAAGAGACTTTGCTACTTGGAAGGGAAAAAATCCCCTTATTTTGGAAAGTTTGTGAACTTACTGCTGTTGTGAAAAGAGTTTCTTGGTGCATTTGGAGCACCTTTGCTTAGTGGTTTCTCATGGCTGGTTAAAACCTTTGTCCCGTGCTGTGATGAAGTGCTAGAGGCCAAAAAATTTGGGGTAGAGCAAGCCTGTCACTTGCTGCAAAGTATGAGGGGAGTTCAGAATCTTAGAAAAGAAGCCAGATGAAAAACTCAGTGGGACTCAGAGGTAGATTTGGTGACTGCATCAAATGTTTTCTTCCTTAAACAAACAAAAAAACCAACCAAAAAACCACCCCCTCACCCCCAAATAACAAAAAACCAAACAAAAACCCACCCTGAAAACAAAGAAATTGTAAACTGAAGGCACCTCTACAGAAGTGAGGTGCAGAAATGCATTGTTTTGCTGAAACTCTCTGGAGTAATCCTTGTGTTTGCACAACACTTTTTTATTTCTAATGTTCTTTGAGATGACGTGCTGCTGTCTGGCTGGAGAATGTGATTTTGACAAAGCTTCTGCAACATTTTTGTCCTGCAGAGGAAGTTTATCTGTGAACAAAACAAAACTGCATCTGTAATCTTCATATAGCTAAAAATTGAAATATTTGCTGTGTCTGAGAACAGAATCTAGTTACAGGAAAAGTTTTGATTTGTTCTTACTTTTAAGGGCTTTGCTTTCAAACTTTTTCTCATTCTGTGTTTCTAGAAAGGCCCAAGAAATTCTCTGCAGTGTTCAACAAACACACACAGATCCCATGTTTGTACTGCTCTGCTAAAACACTGTTTAGAGTTACTTCAGTGTTTTATTTTCCCCTACAATCTTTGTGCACCGAGGAACTTGAGGTAATTAAGGAAACGTTAGAGAATATAAGGGCTGACTTGGCCCTCTGATGTTAAACCTGCTGCTGGATTTTTCCTTGCTTTCAGCCCTGTGATATACCCACTCCTCCATCCCCAGTTTGGTTCCTGCTTTTCCTACTTTGGACAGAGTTTCAAGGTCAGATGAGATACAGCCAGAGCACTAGCTGCAAGCAATACAATATTCTTAGTCCCTTTGGTGTTTTGCTTAGCAGAAGAGCCAGAAACGCTCCTTTTTGATCATCTAACAGCAATAGGCAGATGGTAACTTCTTGCCAGTGTGACCTGAGGTCAGCAGATCCCAGCACATTTACGAGGAAAAATGGCATCTCTAATGTCCGTGTGCCGTATGTCCACGAGAGACCTTGGTGTCTTGGTTTAGAAAAGAATAAACTTGAAAGAGGACATCAGGGCTAGGACATCTGTTAAGAGAACTGCAAAAGATCAGCCTTGCTTATACACATGAGGAAAAGTTTCTTCCTTTGAGTGGATGAAAAGGTTCTTCCAAGTCCTGGCAGTAGAAGGCAGTACCATCGTTGTTTATTCAGCTCTCTTTTGAGTTTGGGCTGCTCCTGTCCTGAAAAACGCTATATTAAAATATCTGGACAAATTAAGAGGGGAACAAAGTTCATTTTAGAAAATTCTTCCTTTTCCTCTCAGTAATTTGTCTTCGAAATAGATAGACTGACATACTTTATAATTAATGAACAGATCAGTATTTAATGCGTTCAGTCCTATTCAGATATTGTGCTATGGGCTGTAGTTCGTAAAAATAAGATTGGTGTTTTTTCAGGGCTTAAATGTTGGCACGTTTGCCTTTCAGTACTGTCATTACACAGTTTCTTCTAAATACCAAACACTGTATCTGGTTTCCCTGTCACACTGTGGGTACTAGTTTGTCCCAGGAAAATCATGTTTCTGGCATTTCATAACTAAGAAATGCTTAAGGAGAAATTCCATGGTGGGCCACTTAACCCCCTAGAGACAGGTGAATTCTTAAATGTACTTGTCTAAAGTTCTTATATATTAAAGCCCATGATAAAACAAACAAAAGAAGTGGAACTTTTGGTAACAGGGCTCTCCTTTTAGAGTTGTGTTTTTATAAAGGTATTCGTGATCCTATTTTGGTGAGACCACTACCTGCAAAGTTCTACTGAGGCTCATTCAGCAGGCACTTAGTGGAAGATCTGGATTGCTTCAGGTTTTAGCTGAAAGGGTTAGTGAATATTATCAGATACTAACTGTGTAAGGCAAAATAACTTTCAGGAAAGTACTTCCATTTCTCGGTCGTCGCACTCTGCGTAGCACCCAAAGCAACACATCGAGAGGCTTCTGAAAAGCCAAGGAGGCAACTGGCCAGAAATCAGCTCTGCTGGTGCTCAAATGTTCTGTGAGAATAATGCAGAAAGGCTCTAAATTTTGTCATGAGCTGACAATTGAGGAGTGCCTTAAGGGGGAAAAAAGTAATCTATGGGCAAGTTTTGGGCTTCTCTCTTTGTGCTGTTACTTTCCCCACGGAGGGTGTTTTACAAGCTGGAGTTCATGCTCGTGTCGTTACCCTGGGCAGCAGAGTAGCCCTTGCTGGGATTTTACAAATTTCACCCTGCAGATTACTCCAGCTCACAGTTTGCTTGCAAGCTTGAACTTGAGAGGAATTATAAAGGCAAAGTTTGCTTCTTTCTCTCTGCTTTGCTTGGTGAGAAATGAGGTTATAGTCACTGCTTTTTGGGAATATCCAGCTGAAAGAAAAGCTGAGGTCAGTAGAGACAATTAATAGGAAAGACTTTGTCAGTGCATCTTGAAATTTGCACAATAGTGTATCTTGTGCCTTTCCAGAATGTTAATTTCGGCAAAACTCAAACTTCTGAAAAGAAAGGTGTGTTCCCATAGGGCTCAGCTCTGATCCTGAGTAGGCAGGAGTTGACTGGAGTGACTGGCAAACACCACACCTTCTCTGACTGTCTTGTGGAGGTGCTGCTGTGCTGAAGGATGAGCAGATTCCCTGAAGCAGCTTGGTAGAACAGTATCTCCAAGCAAAAGCAGCACTTGAAGGCTTAAAAAATGAACTCTAATCATTACATATGTGATTATGAGGTGAGGAAGAGACTGATAAAGCACTCAGACAAAAATGGCCTTTTCATAGTCTTTCATAGTGATAAAATGTGGTCTTAGAGTTTCTCTTCCAGCAGGTGAGTGATAGGGAAGCTTAAATGAGCTGTTTACCTCACTGTAAAGAGAGATAAACTGCAGAACTGGATCCATTTTTCTTGCATCTTTAGTGCTGAATATAGCTGAAGTCAGCCAACTACAGTCTCTGTCATATTAGATCTCAACTCTTTTTCTTACAAGGGTGCTGAAAGTTTTACTGCTTGCAGAATGGATCCATAGCACAGCTGCCAGTTGAAGATGTGCCCTATACAGTTCACTGTGAAGAAAAATCCCGACAATTAAAAGTACCATTTCCTACATTATTGATTAAAAATAAAATTTTAAGGGTCTTTATGTTTAATAATCTATCTTGTTTTATGCTGTTAAATTTCATGTTTCAAGTGTTTGAATTGTGCAAATGAATAAATTACATTATAATCAGTTCCACCCATATCCTGGGCTCATCCCACATTGTGGGCAGCAGGGCAAGGGGGGAGATTCTCCCCCCTCTCCTCCACTGTGCTGAGGCTCAACCTGCAGTGCTGTCTCCAGCTCTGGGGTCTCCAGCACGGGAAGGACATGGAGCTGTTGGAAAGAGTCCAGAGAAGGCCATGGGGATGCTCCAAGGGCTGGAGCCCCTCTGCTCTGGAGACAGCTGGGAGAGCTGGAGGTGTTCAGAACCTCAGAGAAGGCTCCAGGGAGACCTTACAGCCCCTTCCAGTGCCTAAACATGCTCCAAGAGAACTGGAGAGGGACTTTGGACAAGGGCCTGGAGTGACAGGACAAGGGGAAATGGCTTCAAACTGACAGAGGGTAGATTAGATATGCAGAAGAAATTCTGCCCTGTGAGGGTGGTGAGGCCCTGGCACAGGGTGCCCAGAGAAGCTGTGGCTGCCCCATCCCTTAAAGTGTCCAAGGCCAGGATGGATGGGACTCTGAGCAATCTGGGGTAGTGGAAGGTGTCCCTGCCCATGGCAGGGTTTTGGAACAAGATGATCTTCAAGGTCTGATTTTTGTACTCATTATCCTTTATCCTACAGGTGAGCTCAATATGTCTTCCTTATATGCAATATACATTTATTAGATAGTCAATTGCCCATACATGGAAATGATTTAAATGAGATTCCTCCCATACTAGAACTGTTTCTTCAAACCCATATACTTAAAAGCCCAGCATTTATATCTTTCCATTGTTCCTCAGGGCATTTTTGTACTCTGTCTCTGCTTCACCAACTGCAAAACCTGAGATTTCAAAGAAACTGCATTACTACTCTGGACTCCACTTCAGACCATTCACCTGAAATTGGATTGTTAGCACTGGCCTAATTAGAAGCCATTTTTTAGAGTCTGCCTTCGGTATTTCAGGTCTTCATTCTGAACTGACAAAACTTTCTTCATTGTTAGGCTGGAGATTTGGCAGCTCCCAAATTTCAATTTCCATCTCTTATTAGGAGAGACTTATCCCCAGCTTTTGGGATCATTGCTTATGTATCCAACTTCACTGTGCCTCAGTATTAGCCTGGTTAATGCTGACATCTGCCGCATGCCGAATGCAGATTTGTTTACTGCCTCTGACTATATCCCTTTTCATCATAAAAATCACTTGCTGTATTTTTTCCTGCTCCAATTATCAAATACCACTAGGTTTTGCTAAGAAGCTCCTCCACAAAACTTGATCTATGGTTGGAATATGTTTGGAAAGAGACCTAAGACTTCCTAAACTGCTTTTCCACAGACCGAGGTGGATGATGATGATGATGGGGAAAGGCTAATCCCTTTCCTGGGCAAAAGCAGTTCTGTTTTGTGCACTGACTAATCTTTGATAACTTGCCATATTTAAGCAGTTGATCTCCTTCATGAAAAATAGGTAGCAGTTGCTCGTATGCCAGGCTTTCACTAACAGATTATACAAGTTCTGCTTTCTTATTTACAATTTTTAATAGGAAGGCTATGGTAGGAAATCAGGACAGGGAGGCAAGAGAAAGCTGCAGGGTGTTAGAATAGAAATCTTTCCTTGTAGGCCATCATCTCTTTCAGCACACTTCAACATTTACCATCAATCTTGCAGTATTTTACATTGGAAAGTTTAAATCTTGAAAGTGAGGAGTTGACACAGTCCTGTTGCTGAGAGTTGAGAATCCTGAGTTTCATCCCTTCTGCTCTCAGTGTCAGGCTCTGTGGCATGTGGCAAATCAGGAGGGTGCAGAAAGGGGAAAATGGCCTCGGAAAGTCTTGTGCTGTTGACTGTCACTTTAGGGTGGGGATGCTGTTGGGGTGTGCCTTGGAACAATGGGGATGTGGTTCCAGTTGTGCTTGTAGGAACTGTGGTAAAGCAGACAAGAAATAATTGGGTGTTTTGATAGCCCTGGTGTGGATGGGCCTGTAAACAGTGCCTTGGCAGGTGCCAGGTGAGGAGTGCTCTTAGCTGACACCGGGCAGTGGGGATGCAGGGCTGCAGGAGTTAGTCCAGCCCTTAACACCCAGCTGATACCAGTGCTGTGTTCAGTAAAGGTTCATAGCACCCTGCCTTGAGTTTTGGGCTCTGTTTGGAGTATTTTAGCATTGCCAGGACATTCCTGCAGCTCCATCAGTGTACTTGATCCACCCTGTAAAGTTTAAAACCTGGATGACTGTGGTATTGCGTGGGTGGACATTATGTGTGTGTTGCAGGTGCCATCTCTTTCAGTGGTATAAAATGCTCTGATTTGCATTCACATGGACTGAAGGAAGTGTTTGAAACACTAGTGACCTTCTGGAGTTATTGTTGCAGATGGACTTTGCTTTCCTTTTTCTTTGTCGGGGGAAGGGGCTGCTTTCTCTCTGCCCTGTCTGTTGAGAGCTGTGTGAGGAGCACCGGTGTCTGCAGGGTTCAGTTCAGCCGTGCTGTGTCATTCTTGTGAGAAGCAGTCAGTCTCCTCATAAAAGGCTTGTTCTGAATCCCAGAAGTCCATTGCTGTAGGAATATCCAGAGCAGTTCCAGCAGAAGCAAGAGGGACTCTTGCTTCTTTGCTTCCGTGACTCTCTTATCAGTCAGCTCTTACTCTGCTCTATGTTGATTGAAGATCGATCTAAACAATCTGTAGAGGTTATTAATCTGCTTGCCAGTGTACATTTAATTGGTTTAAGGAGAATTCTTGGGCAAAAAGGTAATGAACGTTCAATTTTAGTGAGTAAAGCTGCTCAAGGCAATGTCTTCCCTTAGTTCTTAACTAAATTAGTTCTTACTTAGATCTTAGTTTTTAACTTTGATTTTTCTTTAAACTTCTGTGTTTAATGCCAGTGTTGCACTTAGATATTAAGCATAAATTTTTGTGAAATGGCTGGAAGTTTCACCACACTCGTGGCAAAATTTGATATAATTCTGCTAAAATGGTATGTTGTGCTCTGGGAGGAGTCCCTTTCCACACATCTCCTTGTAATGCCGGGGCAGGTGTGTCCTGAATACCAGCTTGCTTTAGTTTTTTGCTTAAGTACTTTCTGAAATTAGTGTTGAAATTAGATTTAGGAGGGTTTTTGTATGTGTTGTTTTTCTTTTTTTCCCAGCATTTTTTCCTGGCTGTTACCAGCTGGGTTGTGAAAAGCAGGAGCTTGCTTTTATGCAGAGTGATTGCTGCTAATTTACATGGACGTGAGCAGGCTCATCATTCTTTCATGAGTGAGGAGACTGCCTGATTTATGTTGTGTCATCTCTGAGCACTGTTTTTACCTAATGAATAGAGTTTCACAACAGATTATTAATCATTAAGACTTTGGTTTCATTGTGTGTATTAAAGAATCAATATTGCTACACGTTGCCTGCCTTGAGAAGCTGCTTATCCATTAGTGCCGCTTTTCTAAGGCATTCTGGTGCATTTATCATTTTGCCTGACTTCAGTTCCTACCTTATTCCTGCCACATCTGCCCAGGACCTGAGCTATGTCCAGTCTGCCTCTCTGTAGATTCCTCCTTTGAAGTGCTGTCTGAGCAGTAGTGAATGTTGTTTGGTCCCGTCTCTCCTTAGAGCTCATGAAATAATAAAAAGCTCAACCTTCCTCTGCTGTGGTTTGCACTCCACATTTGCATCAAAGAGGGAGTGATGGCCTCAGAAACTGGGAATAATGTGTGATGAAGAGTATATTGAATTACATACTCTGCTGCTTGTTAAATGCCTGGGTTTTGGATGGCAAGGCTTGCTGGAGGACAGGATTCCCCCGTTCGCTGACTTGCTCTTTGTTCCCTGTCCAATGTCCATCTCTGTTGGAAGTACAGAGTGACCTGGGCATGTTCCCTGTGTTTCCCGTCACGCTGATGCCGTAGAGGAGGAAATTTCACTTGCTCTGTGCATCCAGAATCTACCAATACACATGAGCTCTGTCAGGTTTTGTAGTGACCCCGGTGAGCTGATCTCCTGCCAATCCACGTCTGGGGGAACTGATGGCTATTTCATGGCCTTTTTTTGTGTGTGTGTGTTCCCAGAATAAACAAGGTTGTTTTTCCAGAGGCTGAATGTGTGAATGGTAGTGGGATAAGGACATGGAAACTTTAAATAGGAAATTCTTTATGCTTTCAGGAAATGTTTGCTCTGTTATTCCTGTTCAAGTTGCCCAAATTCAAAGGTTGCTTGTTAGGTTCTGCCTCATTTAACATACCTGGTGAAGGGCTGTTCCCAAGTTCTCAGTTCCTGGCCTGACCACAGAGGGTTATCACAGGGCTGTTATGCAGTAAACACAACTGTTTTCACCTGGATTTTTGTGAATAAAATTATTTAATTAATTTAAAGTGTTTGAAATTATCTACTTAATTAAAATTTAAGGCTTATTACAAAGGTGTAAAGCAATTGAAATTGTCATTTGGGGCACTGGCCACCAGATGTCTTCTGTGACTCTTCACTAACTTGCTCTGATTAAAACAATCCCTGCAGCCAGAAGCATCTTGGAAATGAGCAAAAGTTTAATGGTGAGAACCAGGGTCAGAAGTGACAACCATGGATTTCAGAAATAGTGGCTGTCAAATCATTTTAGATACTATTAGAACCTGTAATCTTTGTGTGCTTGCTTGCTGATGGAAAAAAGGTTGGTAGGTGATGTTTGCTTTCACTGTTAATGGGAAAATCTTGCTCCCTCATCTCCTCAAGCTCCATTTCAGCCCGTTCTTCATTTAAAAAAAAAAAGGAAATAGTTTTCAGTTCTGCATTCCTTTTCACTTGTTGATATCTTCTGCATTTGATCTAATTCTCCTACTTCTTTTGTTATGCTGCACTGACTTTTTAAAAATATAAATACTTTCCTAATATTAATATTAAATATTAGATTCCTCTCAGTTTAAAAATCGATTTGGTAAATCCTCTTGTAGCATTGAGTCCAGCATTTGTGAACATGAGCTTTTTCTGGCAAGGATGCTTAGGGAATATCTGGAAACAAATTCAGCCCGTGACAGTTACTTACACAGTTGGTGTTGTCTCAATGTCAGAATTGCTCTCACAGAGCTAATTGTGGAGTTAAATTGTTATGAAGTCATAACAATGCTTACAAAAGCAAAGCTGTAATCTAGTAATACTCTATTTTACTCAAATCTCTTTTGGGTGGGAGAATTTTATAATAATGAAGAAGATTTAGTGTATCTAGCAAAATAGTTTAAGCTATAAATATGTATGTGTGAATGGGGCTTTTTTTTATTATTTTTATTGGCCCTAAATTCTTTTCATTCCTTATATAAGTCTGACAACACATAATGTTCATTTAAAAACTGCATCCCATTTTAGCCTGAATAACTGGAACAGCTATTAGAGCTATTGTTGTCTGGCTACACCTCATGTTTGCAAATAACTTAGGAAAGCTCAAATGAAAAATTTTGAATGAATGCCAAGCTGTTATTTCTTCTTTAATATATTTAGCTGGATGGATAAGAAGCTGCATTTAAAAGTCTCTGCAATCAAACCCTTACTTCTTACAAGACTTATTGATGGATTGCACTAAATGTGTTTGCTATATACATTCTTTTTCTTTTCTCAACGTGCAGCTATTTAATAGAAAATAGATGTCCTTTACAGGAAATGAACTGGAGGGAAGACAAAGCTCTTCCCATCATTTGATATTGTTGATGTTCATATAGAAGCTGCAATTTCCTTGGGCTCTGCAGATTGTCTGTTGTGTCTAAATAGTGCCTCCCACGCTGAGGTTTGGATGTCAAGGTGCTATCATGTTTCAGGTATTAAGTAGTAATTATTGTTATGAGGTGATCACATAAGACGGTGTAAGTGTTGCTCAACCTTTCAAATTCCATGTCATTAGGAAAAAAAGATATGTTGGGGAAACTTCAGTCTAATTTAGCCCTCAATGTGAGAACTGCTGGTGGGTTTTACCTTGTTCTTGCTGAAAAGTGGGGATAGAAAAGGCTTTTTATGACCACAGGTACACCACCAGGTGTGGTGTGGGTTGTTGTGCTCGCTAAATACAACTTGGAGACATAATCTGGGAGTTAATTCTGGATTTTCTGCAGCAGTGGGTCTGGAGAGGGCCAAATCCTGAAGGCTGTGGCTGGTTAGCAAAACGCACTCATCTACCTCTTAAGCAGGTAATAATATGAGCCAAGAAAAAGGATGAATTAGAATAACAAAGGTTGGATTTTTGGAGGCAAATGCTAGCTTGAAATGCTAATATAATCATCTTGGTGACTCCAGTTTTGCCTCTGCAAAGCAAAGGCAGTGCATGACATTTCATTGAAGACCTGCTGCAATGTTGATAAGCCGACCTCTCCTGAGAGGAATCGTGAACTTCACTGAGCAGCAGTGTGGCTTTGTAACTGTAGTTAAAAACACAGGATTTGAAAGACATGAAATGAAAATAGATCAGTGCTGCATTTATTATCAGGTAAGGATTCAAAGAACTGTGAAATGTTAACTTGAAATATTTGCATTCCACTCATAGGAATAAGTAGCACAAATCCAGTGAGGTGTTTATGTTCTAATTTGTTAACTTGGGTTACTTTTCCCTAGAAAAGTGAGTATTGCATTGTGTTGGCCATGCCCACATCATTTAGTCCTGCATAACCACAGAGGCATTAAAAACATCGAGGTGAAAGACACAGACACCAACAGAGCAGTTACTTTCCAGCTCAGACATCTCTGTCATCTGCAGTGTTCCCAAATTAGGAAGTGGTGGACTTCAGCAGGACTGCAGAGTGGGATGATGTGGAGCCCCTGGAATGAGACACGTTTCATGGCCGTGGATGCTCTTGAATCAGTGCTGAGGGTGCCTCGTCACCCTGGTGCCCGTGAGTCACGGCGGCAGTGGTGGAACTTTGTCTGCCGGGAGATAAAGGGTGGATGTTGTGGCTGGAATGGGGAGATGGCCAGTGAGCCACTTCTGAAATAACTACACGGTGTGGTAGCCAAAGTGCTTGGCTGGGCTGAAATATTTTGGCCATTCTACCTTTAAATTGCTCCGTGGATGTCACCGTTTTTTAAATTCCAGATGTAGAAGGACGGCGTCTCCTCTGTGGTTATGAGGCTTTCATCTGCTGAAGTTATATTTCAGAAAGTTGATGTGCTGCTTGTGAAATGCTCCCCTAAGGCAAACAAGCCCTTTGGGGAGGGGGTCTGAGGGCTGGAGTGAATCAGGCAGGCATTTTACATTTCAATTATTAATATAGTACTTTTTATGATTCTCAAATTGGAATTGCTAGCAGCTGAATTTTAAAAATGTACTAACTTCTAAAATTTTTAGGAGTAAAACTAACCCTGTGCAAGTAAAGGTGCTGTCTTCTACTCCAAGACCTCTTTGCTACAGTCTTACACAATCACACTTGGATTTGAGTTCTCTTTATCTTGCTGCAGCCATGTGGAGGTGTCCATTTGTGCAGTGTCCATAAGGGATGAGTCCAGGGGAGCTCTGCAGCCTCCTCTGGAGAGTAAGGTCTTACCTGAGAGGACGCACACTCAAAAGGTAATTGCAGGGTGCATTCCCGACTTGTAATCAAATTCAGATTTATTTAAAATGGATCCAAGTAAGCAGTGCTATTAAAAATTATTATCACAAGGACGCTGAATGCAAAGCTGAACAAATTGATTTGTTTGGACTACAACAAATTGGATTAGAGTATGTTGGACACTTCCCCTTTTGGCTCTCTACCGATCAAAAAAAGTGATGATCTACCAATCTGAGTGCAATATTTCAGGCAAAAAAGGCGAGGAGGAGGAGGTCTGTGGGAGAGCTTTTGCTACGAAGTTCTGTCAGTGCATCTATATCTTGACTCTGTGTTGTGGTGAGGCAGCTTTGTGAATGCAGCTCCTGCCCAAACAAAGCCCTGCTGGAGCCTGGGATGTTGGAATTCATCTCCTCGTGCCATGCAGCACTTGTGACTCCTCGGGAGTACAAATCACCCGTCCTGACTCTTGATTTCAGAGGCTGACATGTCAATCTGAGCATCCAAGGTTTGCGGCCGTGGTGAGGGAATTGCTTTTAGCCGGGGATCATACCTGGGATGTTTTATGAAGCTTTGGCTTGAGGAGCTGGCCTTGCCAGGGGTTGGCCTGGGGGTGTTTTATGAGATGCACAAGTAAAAGCAGATAACAGGGATGGGGGAGGAGAGCCATGGAAATGTTCACGGCTTCTCCGGGGCTCTTCTGCTGCTTCCTGCTGCGGGGGCGGCTGCGAGCCAGCCTGGGTGACAGAGCTCCTGTTACTGTGAGACCACAGATAAACCACGACAGGGACCTTGGATCCTGCTTTCCCTTGTGCCACCTCTGCTTTTCCTCCCACATCTGGCTCCTGCACACAGTCACGATGTGTTACCAAAAGCAGACCAAATAACACAGAAAGAAAAGCAGCTTTTTCTTCGCTCCTGACATCAGTGTTACATTGCAAAGAATAACTGAGATTTTTTTCAATAATTTCTCCTCAGTGCTGGGATTGTCCTTGGATATGTAAAATGTATATTTTCAGGCTGGGTAATTGAGGTTTGTGTAGGGAGTGATTCCAGGGATGCACCAGTGCTGAGGCAGATGAAATGCTGTGTTACTCCTTGCAGCAGGGAACATCACGGGTAGTTAACAAGTACCTGCTTGGACTGTTCCTAAGTCAAAACCAGATCCTTTATGTTCTTTGTCATCATAAAGCTGCAACTTCTTGCTCTATAACCCATATAAATCGATAATAAGATTTCTTCATAGGAGGGGAAGAAGGTTAAAAGTGTGGAAGTGCTTGAAGGTCCTCAGAGATGGAATAGTTTGTGTTTGCCGGTTTAAATCGGAAGCTCTGCCTTTTGTACGGGTATTGATGCCAAAATGAAATGCTGTGCACGTTTATTTGGCTTTGATTTATTCATTGGAGTGGGGGAAGATTAAACTCTTCCTGGATAACGCTCTCTAGTAGATGCCGATCCTACAGCCACCCAAATTTGATCCTTTTTGATCCTTCAGAAATCTGTGTTGTATATCCCCTGATATTTCACTCATCTTGTAGCTGCTCACCTCTTGTCTTCCAGTGTGCTAAAGCTGATTATTTTTATTTGTTTTGATTATTTGGGGGTTATTTGCTGTTGGTTTTCTTTGTCTCTATCAAATTGTTGCTTTTTCTCTTGGAGAAAACAACTGTCCATTTTCAAATTGGATGCTCTTGCAGGTTGAGTGATTGCTTTGTATTGTGTAAGACTATGGAAATCCTGCTGTTGAGCTGAAGCAACTGAAATCCTTGTTTCGAAAAGAAAGTAATAATTTCTTACTGCCTGTTAGAAAAGCTGTTGGCCTACTCCTGCAGGTGACCTGCCAAGGATTTAAGAAAGAAAAATTGGATTTTATCCTTTTTTTCCCTGGTTTTAAGATGGTTAAAGCTGGCATGAAAAATGGTGGTTTTCTGAGAGGGGCTTTGTCTGCCCAAAGCAGCAAAAAAGAGCAAACCTAATCTTGTTTTTCTTCTCAGGTCAGCTTTTAAGTTCTCGGCTATATTAGCTTGCTGTTGAAAATAGTGTTTTTCTTTCTGCCCCCTTAAGTAAAGGGAGAGGGCTGCTTTGCCCACTCAAATTGATATTTTGGCATCTTTCTATACTTGTTCCTTCTTGCTGCATTTTGGGAAGATGGTCCTTAGAGATTGGCAGTGTCCTTTTTGGGACAGCTGGACTTGACAGGCTGGTGGCACTCGGATAAGGTGGCATCCAGACATCCCTGACATCCCTGCTCTCCTCTCCCACCACAGCCTGTGACCTTTGAGCTATTGATCACTGCTTCTGTAATTAAACATCCAAGCTGGTGTAACTCCTGAACAGCCTGATGGTAGAGAACGCTTTTGCAGTCTCTAAGGTGCAAAATACCACCTCCAACAGCTCAGTGGAACCAGAAAATCAGACTTGTTCTTGGGAAACTTAGGTTTCTTGATGAGATGGATCAAAGTTTTTAGCCAAACTCATCCGTATGACTGGATCCCTCTGTCTGAACGAAGCCTGAAGGATTATGTGGACAGGAGGCTGTTGTGAGTTATAACAAGAAGCTTTGTTTTGAAAACCTGTGTTTTTCTCCTACACTGCAATTACAGGGGATGGGGCTGAGATTTCCACTTTGTTCTCGCCAGTTGTTGAGGCCTGACCTGGAGCTTGCCAAGAGGCTGGTGGTGTGATTGCAGCACTTTGGAGCAGGACAGACACTCAGGACTTCCAGTTCAGACACTTTTTCTCATCCAGCCTGCAGATTTTATCTCTTTTAACAAACAGTTGCAGAAATTGAAGAAACAATGCATGGGTTCACGTCTCGGCAATTTCTCTTCTTCCATGAACCCTGACCAACACAGCGATGGGAAAGAAGAAACATAATTGTAGCAAAATGTTATGTGTGCCTCCTTCATTCTGCAAAGCCTGTATTTTAGGGAAAATTGTATTGCTGGACTCAATAGTCCAGAAACATTGTCCTTCCATTTCCTCTACATTGTCTCTTTCCTACAAATATTATTTTCATAAGATGCAGTCTGAATTAATGCCTTTTTTTAATATGTCTTTTTTGTGTCATAAAATAACCATTCCAGCTGAGATCGAGTTCATCCTTCAGCATCCATATTCAAAGGAAAAGTCTTAAGGATTATCAAAAAGCTAAAGCTGGAGGAGGCCATCTTGCCTTCATGATCCTTCAGGCTTTGAGATTTTGGTTCAGAGCACTTGGTATTTTTTTTACCTCATGTCTGGGGACATTTTATCATCCTCCTCTTTCCTGTTCCAAGCAATTACCATTTATTTTATCTTCAAGCAGCAGCCTGTGGCAATAAATTTTAGGAAATTCCTTCCCGCCCTTTATTAAGCCCTACATAATAGCTTCCACTACTCACTCATACATTCATTAGGAAGAATTAAACGAGTGCTGGCGCCCATTAGCAGAGCGTTTAATAACCTCTCCAAGGGAAGGTGCAGCAGATTGGAATAAATGAACAGGAGCAAAAACAAATGAAATAACTTCATAGAATATGCTCAACTAATTCGTTCTTAAAAAAACTACTTATTTACAGGAACGTAGCACTTCAAAAGGTGTCGGTTTGAAACCCCTGGCAGAAGAGTCCCCGAAGATCTGTGGACAGTGACAGTGAGAGCATGGCTGTGGTGCCTGGGGGAAGGGTTCTGGGCATTTTAGGGAGAGAAAGGGCATTTTAGTGTGTCCTGCCCACTTCCCCAGCTGCTGATGCTGTGAGCAGGGCTGATGGCTGTGCTTATGGACTGCAGGGAGGACATCTGTCCTGTAGGAACTGGGCCATAACTAATAGCTCATCTCATCTGGTAGCAGCCACAGCACAGTCCTTGAATGCCTGTGATGGCTGATCCCTGCCAGGATGGGCTATGGGAAAAACACAGACCTCGTACCAGTAAGGAAATTACCCCTCCTCCATTGGTGCTTAACTATTGTTTTAAAGAAGATTCATGCTCAGCTGACAGTTGGCATAGGAGGGATCAGAGTCTGAATACCCCTAAGTGGCTTTTCCAGAATAAAGATAATATTGGAGGTATTGCTGTAGGGAATTTCCTTAGGAAATCTCAACTTGTAAAGCACCAGGACTTCTGATAGACCTGGAGTTGCACGTTACAGGAAGAGTTTTGCCACTAGTCACTAGTTCTAGTACTTTCCATTATTTGACAGTATTTTAATTTTTATGTGTGTGGTCTGATCCATGCAGACGAAGGAAAGTTGCTGGGACTCATGTGGATCCAAGTGTTCTTTTGCTGGATATGCATTTCCTCTTGTCTTGATGGAAAACAAACAGAGCTTTAAGATCTACTCCTGTGTGTAACTCGTGATAGCTCCGTACCCTGGTGTAAAACAAACACCGTACCCACCGTGGACTTGCAGTGTCACAGTAAGTGTCTCTCAGCTGTGCTCAGCAGCCTTTCCTCCTCCAGGATCTGATACTGACACGTTGTTTTCACACACTTCAAAGCTTCAGACTGATTTTCTCATGAAAACAAAGAAAAATTCTAGTAAATAAACCAAATGAAAACTCTACAGTAGCAGTTTTTATGGCTAACGTTTCATAACGGCAATGCTGACAACCTTAATTTCGTTTTGCTGCTACCTGTTTTGGAGACAAAAATGTCATTGTTCAAATGTAATTCAGGTCTTGTAGATGACATATTTTTTTTAGATTTTGTGTTGTTGGGTTTTTTTCCGTAGTCATTTCTGATCTCATTTGAGGAGCTCAACGAGTTGAGAACAGTGACACAGTAATTGCTGTTATTGAACCAGAGATGCATTTTAAGACTTTTACCTGGATCACTACATTTGATTGATACTCTAATTTGGTTTTCTGGCAGATGAAAGGTAATGAGAATCAGTTTGCAGTTGGAAATATTTTCACTGGAGAATTCCTAATTTTTTTTTAATTATTGCTTTTTCCCTGCTTATAGTACATGTGCAAGTTTCCTGTTTGAGACCCTTCATTATATTTCAAGCATCAACAGTATCTGAATGGAAGGAATCTGCACAAATCATTTCAATATGCTGCTAATACACTCAGAATATCTTTTCTAGTGTCTGTGCTGGATAATAGCTCGGATAACAGCTTTCAGACACGTAAATAACATTGCAGAGAGATGGTGCAGACTCTTTAATGGATAACCGTATTTATGAACCTGGTTATTTGCATTGCTTTTTAAATGGGCTGATCACCCTTCATCTGAGGGAAGAAGTAACTCGGGTAGATTTTGAGCAGATTGGTTTTGGCTCTGTCTCCTGCTGTGATAGGTGGACAATGAAGTGTTACTTAGAGCAGGACTGAGCCTGCAGAAGAGCAGGGTGAAATGCTGCTGATGAGCTGATTTATTCTGTGGGGTCACTCCCCTGCTAGTAAATAGCAGCGTATGTAATTCTTGCTATTTTCTTGCAAGTTTGCAGTATTTCCTAGTTGAGCCCTGGCTGCTGGATAGAGGCAGTAAAAGCACTGATCACAACCATCCAGCAGCACTCCCTCCATCTCCAGCTTTTCCTTCTCCCCCACTGCTTTCCTTGTGGTGCCAGTTGGTGGTACTGGAGGAGATCTCTTTCCATTTTAATTACTCTGGAAGCTTTTGTCCTGGATTTGAGAAACTCCCTTAAAGGGACAACCGTAGATTGCAAATGGTTGCCCTCGTGCTAATATAAGCTAAAAGTTGTAATAATATCTTTATCACCTTGGAACAATTCCCTGATGCTTCCGTCCTCTCGAGCAACAGAAGCCATTCAGTGCTGTGACATTTGATCAGGAGCTCAGGCGGAGCGGCAGCTTGCTAATGGATTTCTGATTGTTCTCCTGGTCCATTCTCCTGATGAATGGTGCTCTGGCAGTCTGGGGAGCTGATAGAAACGCTCTGCCATCATGTCATTACCTGGGAGAGGACAAGAACAGGTTTCCTCTCCTGTCCCCACGGCTTGCTCTCCTGCTCAATTAGAGAGATAGAGAGGAGCTGGCTCCCTGTTCGAAGCTGAAATTAGTTTTACAGCTTATATTAGATCTTTCCTGGGCGGCTGGTGGAATCCCTGTTTGCTCTGGGGAGGCTTGAGCAGGCTTTCCTACTGCTGTTTCACTCTGTGAATGCCTTAAAGCACTGCTGTTGCAGAGCTGCCTGATGTAGAGCTGTTTGTGAGAGGTGAGTTTTGGGTGGGGGGGGTTTTCTCTGCCTCCTGGACAAAACACCTTTTTATGCCAGACCTCTCCATTTCAGGCCAGGGAAGCCACGTCTGCCTGGGGTCAACATGCAGGGTCCCCCTGCAGAACTGCCTTCAATAGGGCTTTTATGCAAGGAGTTCTTAAATGTGCTGTGACTGTTGGTTTAATAACTCAGGTTATATGGGTTTGAGATGTCTACTTGAAGGCTTCTGGGTGCTAGTGGGAAAATTCAGGGTGATCTCTTTATTCCAGTTGTTACAGGACAGCAAACATCTTGAAAATAAAATAGCATTGTAGAAATAAAAATTTATTCTTAGGAATGATTGATTAAAATAGTTTTGTCGACTTAAAATCAGCATTTGTGGCCCCTTTACCATCCCCAAGAACTTGAACCAGCTCATTCCTTTCCCTTGAAGGATTGATTCCCTTCCGACAACTCCCAGAGAGCCACAAAAGTGAATTTTGGGCTTTGTAATTAAGATATCTTGAGTTATTTCTGATCTGTCAACATGACTGATGAAAGGGATTTATGCATTTCTTTTCCTTTCACTGATATACTCTTGCACATGGAAGCATTTTGGGGGTTCTGTGGGTGTCAATCAGTGGAGTGCCAGCCTGCAGACTTCACTGCCGGAGCAGTGGCACAGCTCTGCCTGGGGAGATCCCCTTCAGGCTGTGCACCCACGTGTTTTGTTTTCTGGAAAACTCCAGATTAATTCCGGCTGGGGTGTTGAGCCTGTTGAAGATAGCTGGTGATAAACAGTATTGTAACAGACCTACATAATAAACATTAATAATGCCTTGCAGGATGTTTTATTCCCATGCATTTGAGAAATACCTGCTGAGTGATCTAGCTCATATTTCAGTAGATATTCCTCCCCCTCCCAGTGTTAGAAAAAGTAACTAATGAATTGTTGGCTTAGCTCAGTTTTGTGGCTTAGTTCAGGCTGTGCATTTCTTTCCGTCACAATCTCATTATATCCCACAGCTGCCTCTGGCCTAGTTCAGATAAACAGTATTAACTTGTATTTAACCCCAAACCCTGTGTGCATAGGCTGTGTGCCTTTCCCTTGCACAGGTGAGTTGTACCAAGGTAAATCCTTTCCCTGCAGGCAGCTGTCCCTAGGGAGAGCTGATGGGCAGTACAGGAGTGACCCACGATCTGTGGGTTTTCAGGAGCAATTTTGATTGGACTCATCTCCCTGTGAGGAGAACATTGTTTTCTCAGGACATGCTGTCTTTTGGTAGGGTTTTGAAATGGTGCTCCCATAGTTCTAAGAAGCTTTTAAGCAAGATCTTCCTACTTCTCTAGGAAGGAGAAGGCCAGTTTATCCTCCTCTCTTTCTATTACTCTCTTGTTTTGACTGGTATTATTGCTCTTCCTGATTTTTTTTCTCCTGTTTCCGTGATCTTTCTGCCTCTTTGATTTCCTGCAAACCTAGTAGAGCTCATGGATCAGTTTCAAAGCCATCAAATACGGACCTCCTGGGCTCCTCACAGGAGGGCCAATGTTCAGGCCACAACACCTGACGGTGTCACATTGCCCAGTCCTGTCCCTGCTGAGATGTGCAGCTGGAGCTCCCCTCTCTGCCCTTTTGTTTGACTCCTCCATAAAAGCAAGTTGATTATTTCAACTTGTAATAGTTATACCCCTGTCCTGTGGACAGGCTAATACCAGGTATCTGTACAGGCTTCCATTATCTCTTCATTCATAGTGCAGAAAATGTGAAGAAATGAGTGGGGTTTTTTTCCTGTCAATCTGTAGTGCTTTGGTTTAGTAACTGGTCTGGGGCCTTGTTTGCTGTTTGAACTACTCCATTTGGGTTTTTAGTGTTTTTTGAAAGCATGCCATCAGAACAGCGTAGTCAAGCGTTTCCAAACTTTCCCAATTACGTAGAGAATAATCACTGTGCCAGAACCACCAGGAATCTTTCTTATCATACATGGTTTTTTTTCCTTTGATTACAGTCTTGCTGAAAGACAGTGTTTAGGCAAACATTCCTCTTTGTGTTTCCCTGGGATGGGCTGTCAGTTTGCTAGGCTTCCAGCAGTCCTGTTTATTCACGTGTGCCTTTGGAAGAGTTGCGACACAGCAGGCCCATTTTGCCTTTGTTCACTGCTAAACAATTAGAAAATAATTTATGGCTTTGCTTTTGCTTTTGAATCTCCTAAGAAAATGATGGCATATTCTTACCCCAAGAGCTACAGTGCTGAGCCCTTTGCATAAGAGAGAAGCTGTTCCTCATCTGTGTTGGCACAGCATTGGGGCACTCTGCTGATGACTGGGCCATTTGGCTGTTACTTAGAATTAAATGAATAATGAATTTTCCCATTCATCCAGAACCGGCTTAGTGTTAGAAGTGATGTATGTGTTAGATCCCTGCCTGGGAGCAGCAGTGTAACTGAAGAATCGAATGCAGCTCAGGCAGGCTGGAGTATCCATGAGTGTGTGGGATCATTAGTATTTTAGGGTCCATCTGCCCCCCACTAGCAGGCAGTTGCTGTGTCTAACAAGCAATCGAGGTTTTATCCTAACCCAGTAAAACATTTGTGTTGTGTGTATGGAATTAGCACCTAGGCTTATTGATGATCTCATAGTGTTGTCTTGGGCTGTTTAACCTGTTGACGGTTAATTAAAAAAAGGAATGGCCAGCGTAGGGACCTGATTGTTAATCTGAGCATGACTGTGCAGAAGTTAGTTCTTTATGCACTGAAATTGGTTTATAAGCCTTTTCTAGATTGCTTTCCCTCCGCCCCCTGCTCTGTGCCTGGCATTTTTTTCCCAGCTTGACATAAATATTTGGCTAAGGCTAAAGGGATGAACAGAATTACATACTATCAGCAGAATTAGAGGGGGAAAAAAGGTTATTCTGCCAATCACATCATGCGCTGGGTAGAGCAAAGACTTGACTTAATGCATTTTATTGTATCTGGCATATGCTAAGCGGGATGAGGATCCAGTGGGTGCAGGTCATCGCCCACTGCCAGTTTCCCAGGCTTTGGGAGAGCCCTCCATCCAGGAGTTTCAGCGAGCTGCAGGCTGGAACGAGCGGCATGTGTCGGTACCCGCTCTGCAATGTGACCTCTGCTGCATTCCCCAAGCTCATTCTTGGCATAACTTGGCTTCTCCATCCCCACCCCCTGTCCTGGCTGGTTCATGGTCAGGCTGGAGAGCCGTGGTAACCCCAGGGCCAGACCTGAGGCCTGCTTAACTGTGTGCCTGGAGCCTAGAGACCAGCTCAGGGTCTGAGCCCACCACGGCACAGCAGGAATGCTGTGACATCCGGGGATGGCACCTAGAAAAGACTCATCCTGTGACTGATGTGCTAAACCAGCCAGCCTGTCCCAGCAGCACAGCTTGCCAAGCTTTAGATGTGTGCAGTCTTCACCATGCAAAGATACTTAACCTTGTTAAGGGTAGGGTAACCTCTTCCGAAGTAATTTAAACAGAAAAAGAAATCTGTAATGCTGGAGTAAGTGTAAATTACTGGGTTATGTGTCTGTACGTATGACCTTTGGATTATAGCAAAGTGTCTAACAGGCAAGACCTTTTGCCTTGGGTTTTCTTCTAGAGTGTGCTCATCAGCCTGAGAACAGCTGCTGGTACGAGATATAATTAAGGTTTAATTGGAGATGTCCATTAGGAGAATAAAGTGAGGAACACTGGGAGAAAATAAAGAGAATAAACTGTGAAGGTTGAAAAGAAGAAGAAAGTTTAAAGAATACTAAACTGAGAAATGGGAGCTGATGCAATATTGGTGTAATGGAGGAGCAAAAGAAAGGGCTGAGGAGCCACACTGCAGCCAGAGGGCATTAGAACAGCTGAGCTGGCAGAGCATATCTCAGAAGTACAATTGCCTGAATTATTCTGGAATGGAAGAGAAGAGGAGCTGAGGAACATCAGGGCATGAATTTGAAGAGCTTGGAAGTGAAAATCACTGGGTTTTAGATGACAGAAGTATAAATGTTGAAGGGCAGGAGGCCTGTTGGGGTCAAACATTGAAGTCGGAAGGTCTTTTGCTGGAGAGTCCTGCAGTTCTTGGAGAATGGATTGTAATGGTTCTGCCCAGTGCATTGGAGTGGGTGTTGAATTGCTAGCAAAATGCCTTTTCTCCAAAATGTCATTGTTAATCTCTCTTAGTGTCAGTGCTGTGTTCAGATAGGAGCTTGCAGCCCTTGTTTTTGTCTTGTCAGTGCTTTGGAGGGGGTTGTTTATGTCAAGCACATTTGCAGTGGCACAAGAGAGGTGAATTGCTCTTCCAGTGGTTGGTGTCCCTGGTGCTGCTCTGGGACACCACCACCAAACATCACAAATCAAAAACTCTGCAGCCACTCTGATGCTCCAGAGCTCTGCTTAGCAGACCAGTTTATCCTGGTGGAATTGTAGGGGTGAGAAAACCTGAGGGAGCACTCCCTACCTTCCTCGTGGCTCTGCAGGAACAGAGGCATCCAGAAATGCATTGGATTGTCCTTGGCTGTGCAGGGAGTCCAAACTGGGATGAATTGAAGGCTGATGGCCATTATAGATTGCCTGGGATGTTTTGCCCTATAAATTCTAGCCAAAATGAAAATAGTTCCTTTAAACAACATATTCAGAACATATTCTATTTAAACATCCCCTGCAGTTTCCTTTCTTTTATATTGCTCGCCTAAGTAAGTTTGAAATTCTGCTGTTGAAAATGGAAAACTGCACATTGGCAGTTTCCACTGAATTTTCTAATTGTGAGCATGTGCACTCAGTGCCTTCAGATTTTCATCGCGCCCTTTAGCAGGGTTGCTTCAAACTCTTTATGGAGGGAAGTGCCTTTTCCTAAGAACCGGGGAATGTTTGAAATGTTGAGAACAGATTTAGTATCTTTTGATGAGAAGGTTAGCCTGGTGCTTAGAGCAAAGTCCTGGGAGCTGTAAAAGTGCAGGGCTATTACGCCAGCGGAGCCAACTGACTTTCCTCTCTGTATGACCTCCAGCAAGTCCTCAGACCTCTTTGCATATCATTCAACCCAGCTGGAAAACCTAAGTAAACAGCAGGAACCTTGCTGCAAGCCAGAAGCCTCGACTGACTGAGTTATTCTGGGGAAATGGAATAAGTCGTGAATTAGAATCAGGTAAACAACATTTAGATTGGATTGCTTTAAAGAGAAAATAATTTTGTAAATGTCCAAAAATGCTTTAATTTGGCATCGTTCGAACGGATGGAGTGATTGCTTTGTCCTGCTTTACAGTAAAGGAAAAAAAAAATCTACTTGCAGTTTCTGTTTTCATCAGACTGTTTACAGAGTCTGTAGAAATCGAGTTAATCAATATTTCTATTAGACACATGCTTGGGCCCTATGCCACATGCACACATTTTTAAACCCTTCAATCTTGTATCATTTATGGAGATGGTATTGTCAGAAATAGTACTGTAAATAATTTATTCTGCTGCCAGTGCTTTTTTAAAGGTCTCTAGGCATGAGGCAAGATTTCCTCCAGGAGCTGTAAAGCTTCCAGATCAGTTTGCTATGGCAGAAGGATTTATTTTTTTGAGAGAGACAAGAAGGATGGTGGAAATGATGGGTTATTTCAGGGAGTGGCTGGCGGCTGTTTCTTTTGCATCATTTTTAGGATCTAGAATAGAGCAATTAGTAAAGTGGAATCATTGTTTTGTGGGTTCTGTGAGACGAGTTGGGTTCCTTGGTGCTCCCAACCTTCTGACTCCGCAGATGTTCCTGTCTGTGTCAGTGCCCTGGAGCGTGGGTCTGATGGGTTTCCTACGGCTGTGGCAGCCAACTCCGGTGCTGGAAGCAGCCAAGGGGCAACTAAAAAACCCAGGTTGGAATCGACCTGTTTTCAGCCCTGGCATGAAGGTGTGTTGTGCTGTAACAAATACCAGGCTTCATTCAGCCTGGCAGACTGTGTTTTTGTGCTACAGCAGAAGCGCAGAGACTCCCGTTTGCAGATCTGATGTTTTCCTCTCTCAGGTGATGCTGTTTTTAACTACACTGTCAGTTGCAGAAGAAACGTGGCACCGTCTTCTCTTTGTACTGTTCAGAGCAATTCCTTTGTGGGCGGCTGGTGAATCCAGGCCCACTGCAGCTGGGCCTGCCAGCCTGGAACAGAAGATGGAAATCTGTCAAACTTCTGTAACTTCTGAGAGACGGGAAACTTTGTTGATTGAAGAGAAAACCCTATAGTGAGCCTAAATAAACATCAGCTATGTGCTGGGAGGCTTGCAAGAAAGTCACTACCTCCAATTTACTCTTGAAAATCTTCCCAGATCTTTAACACAGTTTTGGATTTCTGGGTAATGAATAGAGAGTGCAAAGAAAATTCCATGTTAACTCAGTTTACTCCCCAAATAAACTAGAAGGCAAGCTTCTAACAGGAAAGCAGGCACAGGTAGCCTAAATTATCTCCAGGCTTCAGGACTTGATGACTCTTATGGGTCCCTTCCAACTCAGAATATTCTGTGATTCTGTGATTTGCTGCAAGTTTAGACCCAGAGAGCTGATGTAGCTTTAATGATGGTGCATCAAAGCTCTTTCTAAAGCACTGACAGCAGTTGCCAAGAGACTACTTGGGTATCACGTGCTCCATCAGTACGCTCTGATGGTCTCTGCTCTCTGGATATAGTCTGTATATAAGCAGTAACCCATGAAAATTGGTTGTTGTTGATGTAAATCTTGGTGGCTCCTGGCAATGCCCTTCCCTGTCTTCACTCACCTTCAGTTACATGTAGAGAAATCACAACTTCAAATGAATTAAGATCATAAGCAATTTAAAGAGAAACTGGCGTTTTGCTTGGAGGAGTAACAAAAAGCACAGCCTGGCTACTGTTGTAGTGCAGATGGCTACTTACAGGTATGGGATGAAACAAATCGATCCTGTACTTCCTCTATGGATCACAATGTGCCTGATGCAGCTGAGGAGTCTCCCATCCCCAGGGGCACAATGGTAGTGCAGTTTGCTAACAGCTTCACCAGCCAGGCTCCAGCTTGATTAATAGATGAATCCTCAAATGCCTGCTTTGCGTAGATGTATGTACTCTTAAAAATTGCCTTTTTGTAGTGCTTTGGGAAAACACTAAGTATAATAGTTAAAAATAACTCGTATCACTTCATGTCAGGTATAAAACATTGCATTTTGACTCAAACTGCAGATTAAAGTGGGAGGCTGTGTCTTTCCTTCTTTTTGTTTTACAGCCCCCAAGGTGGCCGTTTCACATGAAACAGTGTCGTCAGGCTTTGTTGTCAGTGATTTTTGTGCTTCAAAGGAAAGGATCAGAAACTGAATCTACCAGTTTTTATACTGAATGAACAAATCTCACAGTATTTGAAGTTTCCTTCCGAGATAATTTTATTTTTTTCCATGGCTTATTTTGGTTTAGTTGCACGACCTATCCCGACATTTCCCTCAGTGTGCTGAGATGTCTTGGGACAGTGGATTTTTGGTTGTCTTGCTCCAGCTGATGGTGTGTTTGCAGCTCTGCTGACCTCGTGCAGCCATTCGGAGCTCTGCCACTTGGTGACAGTCTTTTAAAATAAAATCATCACCACTAAAGGGAACGTTTGAGCTCAGCTGACCAGTGTGTGTTTCTCCACAGCAAATCTCAGAGTAAAGGAGGATGCAGTTAAGGGATTTGTTTGCATGTGAAGCAGAGTGCAGGGATTCAGCTCATCAATGCCAGTTTGCTCTAAATACCATGTTATCAGTTCTCATTAAATCAGTCTCTGGAATATCATGGTGCTGGTAGGACATTTTGGTGGAGCAGTCAAACGTGGTAAATGGCAGATCTCCATCACTGCAATGTGTCTCAGGTTGTCACCAGGGGTGACACATATCCACACCTTCACACCTTGTGAGCAGCCTCTTAAAGGCTGTTCAGGCCATGCTGCTCATCTTTCCATGGAAAGGCACAATGCTGGTGCTGGTGAGGTTTTTGCTAATTTATTCCAGACAGTGAATCTGTTAGCTGGCCTTTTTTCAAGTGAAGAAAATATGTTTCAGGCAGGTTTCCTGAGTAGTGTCTGCATGGTAGCTGGTCCACACCTAATAACTTGCAGCCAAATTTAACCCAGGATTAGAGGGAGAAGCAGGGAAAGCTCGTCTGTCAATCTTCCTGCACAGTAGAAGCTGGTCAGACCAGCATATATGTTGTACTGGACTAACCACAGAATATCTTCATTGAATCATTCCACTTTATCTTCTCTTTCCATTCAAATCTGGCAAAATACTCCCAGAATGTCAGAGCAGTGGAATAAAATAAAAAATTAAGTTTGCTCTTTTTGTGCTGCTCTGTGGCAACACTTTGCCTGTTGAAACATTCATGAACCCATCTAGTATTAACCTATTTTAGTGGATTTCATGCTGCTGGTGCCAGGAGAACCTTTCTAGCAGCGATAGTCCTGAAGCAAATCAGTAATCTCAAGAATTTGGGATCAATTTTCTTGGGTTCTGAAATCTGGTGTGCTGCAAAGTGAGATAATATGTGTTGTGTTCAGTTCAGAGCAGAATTGCAGAGGTACCCAGTAAAGTCAAAGCACTAGTGCTTTTCACAGAATTATGGAATTGTTGAGGTTGGAAAAGCCCTCCAAGATCAAGTGCAGCCATTAACCCTGCACTGCCAAGGCCACAACTAAAGCATGTCCCTTTTAGTGGTTCTTTTATTAAGTTCTTTTATTAATTTGCAGGTATATCCCAGGATTATAAAACAGACAGAAAGAAAACCTGGTAAAGGCTAGTCTCCTCTAGAATAATCCAGTTTAATGGGATTGCTGAAGGCAACAGATTTTGGCCTGCTCCTCACCTAATGCAAACTTTGATTAACACATTACAGTGTTTCGATTAAACATTACAGTGGAAGTTTCCTTGTTGTATTTCGCTTGTTTCTTAAATTCCCAGGGTGGGAACATTGGTGCTATAGAAAATGATTTTCCATTTTCAGTATCAAGATACCTCAGAGCTGTTTCTGAGCTGTGTGACCGGGGAGTGCAGGTACCTGCACAGCACTGGCTGGGTGAGCGAGATTTCCCTGAGCTGAGGGCTGGATGCAGGTGAGCAGGAGAAATCCGGCTTCTGGAACTACGACAGCAGTCCTCTTATGTTTCCATCTTGCTCAGTTCCAGACAAAAAGTCATTCCTGAGACAAACTCTGAGAGATACTTGTTTTTGTGCAACTTGAGCTGCAGCAGCCTGTCCTGGTGGTGTGGCTGGCTGCTGTCTGTCTCTGACATGGGAGGACAGCAGTCTCTCTAAGCCGTCTTTCTGTCTCCAGCAGCAGTAGATCCTCTGTCTGGACAGAGGATCCTGTCTGCAGTGCTGCCTCAGCTGCTGCTTTCAGACAGCGTCAGCTCTCGCCTTCTGATTCTTAATGGTCTGGAGAGGATGGAAGGGGGAGGAGGGGGCAGAAATCTTCCATATTCCTGATTTTGACATGGCAGCAGTGGTAGAGCTTTGTTTTCATGCTCTGTGTTTAAGGCAGGGCGTGGTTCCCTTCTGTAAATTCTCTGATGCAAAGAGAAGCACTCAGAAAATACATCTTTATTACTGCAGGTGTAGTATGCTTTAGGGTTACCTTGTCAAGCTCTGAGTTTCCAACACAATACAGTGTACTTCTGGGAGCTGTGGATCAGCAGCACCAAGGGTCTGACCCTCTTTCAGTAGGCTGGTACCTAGTTTTGGATTGTGTAAGTAATTATTTTGGGACACATGACACAGAACCATAGCCAGAGGATAATATACTGTATTATTTAGATAGTTTGATGTGCCAGGGAGATGAATTTTGGCTCCATTCCTTTCAATCGTGCTCATACACTGGAGAAGCAGGGGAGAAGCTTCAGCAGCTCAAAGCTGACCTGCTCCAGCTGCCCCAGAAGAGCTCTTGGTTGTGTGAACACTGGAGACTCAACTCTCTTGGAACCCAGGTCATGAAGGATAGCATGAGGCCATTTTTTCTGAGTTCTTTCCCTTTTCTGCAATTCCTGAAATATTAATCAGTCTTTTTGAAATAACTGCCATCGTTTTCCAACCAGGGGTGTCCGTGAAGCAGCGCTCCATCGCTGGCCACGATGACACTGCTTGGCATGAGTGGCTGCCAGGTGAGTGAAAGTTGATCTGGAGCTGTGGAGCGAGTGGAAATAATGTGGCCCAGGACATGTGTATGCAATTTGGGCAGATGATTCAAGTGAGAGCCATGGCAACTGAGATAAACAGAGGGAAAGATACTGGAAAACCAGCAGTGGCTTCATTCTAATAGCACAGCCTTGATTCCAGACAGCTCAGATGTTTACTAGAAGAGCTCCATCTTCCCGCGTCTCTTCCTCCCCAGCACCCCCATTGCTCT
Source organism: Falcunculus frontatus (assembly GCA_013398115.1). Classification (NCBI taxonomy): domain Eukaryota; kingdom Metazoa; phylum Chordata; class Aves; order Passeriformes; genus Falcunculus; species Falcunculus frontatus. The sequence continues at coordinate 827,501 of VZRV01008784.1, forward strand.
GCATGCACTTAGTCATGAGATCAGATGGCTGCTTGGATGAGGCACTGCAGGCCAAATTCCACTGATCCTACTTGAGCAAAAAGCCATCGCCTATCTTCAAATATGGGCTGCAGAACTTCTCTCCGTTTGCGCACCCGTGATTCAAAGGACCCTCATAAAAATGCATCTAAGAGCTTCCCATGAAACAAAACGCACTTTCTGAAAGCGCTGCAGATTATTTGGCCTAATGCTGAGCTTGGGACGTGCTTTTGCTAGAGGTAAAACTATTGGGCAAGCTCAAAGCTTGTGCTGTTTCAAGGTAATGTTTAGAATGGAAAGAGTGGAGTGGAGCACACCAGGATTAAAGCACACCACTGCTGCTCTTCCCGTGTGAAGTCAGAGTGAAGTTGGCTGATCTGTGGCTGTTGAATAACAAACAGCTCTTGAGAAGATCGAGTCCAACTTCCATGCCAGGGCTCCATCGCGTGCTTGGCAGCGGGGCCGTGCTGGTGTGTGGGCTTTGGGCAAGAGAAACCTCAGGCTGCAAGTGGAAACAACCCAGCGAGAGCAGCAGGCGCCTTGTGCTGTTCCGCCGGGAGAGGATTGGGAACGAGGACCTGAGTTCTGTCTCCAAGTAAACGATCCTGCGCTTGCTGCCCGGGGTTGTGTAATCTGGCATAGGGCTGCAGTTTGGGTATGCTTATCCCAAATCCACCCCCCAGGGGAGCTGCTGGTGATTCACCTCTCTGAATCATAATTCCTGACGCTTTTCTAATCGCTGTCCTTAGTGCGTCCTTGGTTCACGGGCTGCCAATCCAGTCTGATTGGAAGAAAAGAGCTTTCAAGCAGTTTAAAAGTTTGCCAATTTCCTACACCAATGCATTAATCCTGCTTCAGGATTCTGTGGTTCATTTCTCTGTTGCTTTGAGTGAACCAGGAGACACAAAAAATTTAGAAAAAGAATTTTAGTTAGCTGTAGAAATGTGATAAATGACCAGTAATTTGATTGTGAGCAAAATTATTCCTTGTGTGCAGTTTTCAGTTCACAGTTTGTAAAACAGAGTGCATTTGTCTGTTTGGAAAATCTGCTTTTTTTGTTAAGAACTGGCAGGATCCTCAATCCTCTATCTTTCCAAGATAGTGCAAATACTAATTTAAAAATCTATATCTAAATAAAGTTGTTTGCATATATTAACACTAGATATCTTTTTCACATATGGTTCAACAAAAAACTCCCAATGTCTGTACAGAGAATATGAAGCTCTGTGTGCTTTTTTTTTGGGTTTTTTTTTTTTTTTTTATGAATGACTGAAAAGACTGATTAAAGTAAGTTTTGCAGATACCCTCCAAGTCCTCATTTTGCAGGAGGAATGGAGCCAGGGCACTGGTTTCTGAACTCTTGGCCCATGTGAAGCCATCCTGCACTTCTTTTAGCATGGACACGCTCCTGTCCTGCTGCCTGCTCTTCTCCTGGTGGCTCCAAGCTCCTCATCTGCTCCATATTCTTAGTCTCAGATATTGCAGTGTTTATGATAACACGTGGCACTCTGCAGTGTGAGGAAATGAATGTTAGGTGCTCCCTGCGAGGCAGGAATCAGAAACCCTCTGCTAAGGAAGGGCTTTTCCCTTTCTGCTCTAGAGAGGGAAGTGTGAACAGGTTTGTCTTGGGCATTTATCTTCCTTAACTTGGCTTGAATGGAATGAGCACGCTCTCCAGCAAGGAGGCCTCTTCCCTAAGATGTGTGTTATCGATGTTAGTGGAGATGATAAAACAAGACACCCATCTTTCTCTCTGAATTTATTCTCTACTTCATTATTCAGTTTTACATCTGTATGTCACTTCCAGTTCTCTTATCATGGTGAAATCTTTCAGAGTGGATAAAAGCTGAAGACTACAAGCAGAAACCAGAATTTTTCAGCTGCCTTTGCTATCAAGCTGCAAATATCAGTCAGAAGCCCAGTGTTTATTTTGCTTTTGTTACCATTCCTGTATTAAAAAAAAATGTACATAAAAGGGCTGTTTGCTGACTTGCAGTGACTGGGAGAACACAAAGAGCTGAGTGAAGGGATTCAGAAGGAAGAGAAACAGAGTTCAGTCTCGAGTCATGGAAAATGCTTTTCCCAATCCAGTGCTTTCTGCATGCATCTCTCCCCATGGTGGTTTCAGGTCTCTTCACAGAGTCCACCCACAAGCACGTATGCTTAACCTGTTGGAGTGTTCCCTAAACGTTCCCTCCTGGAATAGATTTTCTCTTCTTTTACCTGCTTGCCCTTGCTGGGAAGATAGAACTGAGAAACTGGAAATCAGCTTGGAAAATTTAAGAGTGATTTTGAATTTTCAGGGTGCTTTGAAAGGGTGCAGCTTGAGAGCAGAGGTTTGCACTCAATAATAGAGCTGGAACCACAAGCCCATGGGAGTAGGGGCAGAGCTGGATGGGTCAGAGGAAGTGGTGGACCAGTGCTCGTAGGTGTTCTGTCAGGACCAAAATATTTTCCACAGGATTCAGAGTGGAAACTTTAGCTTTCCTAGAAGTATTCCCAGGGAGAAGTGCCGGTGATTAATCCATTTGCAATAAGGATAGGAACTGAAGTTTGCCCCCTGCTTCGTAGGGTGATGCCTGCTCAGGAAGAACACCTAATTTTCATGGTTCTTTGGTGGCCACTTTCTGCCTGGAAATGTTTGGAGCCTATTTTGAAGCTGTGCAGAAGAGCATGCTTGCGTCATCCAGAAAATGCAGTGAGTCAGTGGAGTCCTGAGGGAGCTGTAACGGCTCAAACAGAAACTTGGAAAACGAAATGGGGATGGATTTAAAGATACAGCATTTGTGGCTGCTGCACTATTTAGAGATGGTCTGCTCTCACCGAAGGCATTGGTGAGGAAGGGGTTCAGGAAGGACTTTGCTGCTGTAAAATACAAGTGGAGCTTTATGAGTGATCCACCCGAGACAGGGTGTGGAACTGGAAGAGGGTGTTAAGCAAGTTCTCCTTGCCATTATACTCAGTGATTTGGTATTCAGGGAATCTCCATGAATTCTTCATTGATCTGTGTATTTTGGTATGTTAATGAATAACTTATGGGGAGGGACAGGAAGGAAGGTGGGGGCAGCCTCTCGGTTTGGCCCCCACTCATCCTTTTCCTTAACGTTTTCAACCGCCTTCAGATTTGGGATGGTTTCCACAGCATTACGAGCTATGCTGTTGCTGCAGTGTAGCTGTGTTGGGATTGCTCTTGGCCAGCTCATCCGGCCCAGGAGATGCCCCAGGTCCTGTCACAGAACCCTGCGTGGTTTATAAGGACGTGCCCAGGTCCTCAATGGGCTGTGTCACCACCGTGGGGAGGTTTGCTGTCAGTGCATGCTGCTCTTTCTCTGCGTCCACCCACAGCTAGACAGAGTGGACATTGGATACCTCCTCCTTCCTTCAAACCCAACAGGGATCCACAGCAGGACATTTCAGGGATTAGGTGTACTCTCCTTAAAGTGCTTTTGGTTCCTGTTGTAGATGAAATAGCCAAGGTCTGTCATGATACTGTTGGTGTGTTGGCTATTTTATTTGAAAGCTTTCAGGGGTGTGAACCACTGTAGTGTTTGGGTGCCTCAAACCCACTGATGGATTAAACTTTATGGTCTATTTCTGGAGGGAAAAAGTACAAAGAAAAGAGGGGAAGTGGCCTAGCAGGGAAGTCAAAGACAGTGTCTTGTGCTTCATGTATTTCCTGTTGGTTCTGCTTCAGAATTGAGAGCCCATTTTCCTCATTTACCAGGCCAGCAGTACAAGGCGTTCCTCCCTTGGCAGAGGTAGTAGAACACAGCAAAAAGCCCTAAAAAATCTCCCCTCTGGTTAGGCTCTTTCCCTGCTGGGACAGAGTAACTTCAGGTGCTGAAATTTGTTGGTTTATCTGAGCAGGGCAGGGTAAGAGGCATCAAAGCGAGCTGGCCCTTTACAGGTAAGGTGAATCTCCAGAGTGACTTTTCTGTAAATAAAAGAATGAGTTTCTAGAGAGCCAAGGATGAAGAAAAATGAGAAAACTTGGCTTTTCCCATTCATTTGGGTTTTTTTGAGCAGGGGCAGCTCAGTCCCTGGGCTCCCTCAGAGCTATTCTGACACTTATATTACCAAGAACATAAAAACATTTTGTGACTGTGATGTGTGTGCACCTCAGTGCTACAGTTTAGCTGTTTTATTCAGACGAGGAAAGCTTCATTAGGTCATGTTGATTGAAGAGTGATATGGTCCCCAGCCATCCTAATGCAAATCGATGACTCATTTATATCTTTAGAGTTGAATTTAAATTTCTATAAAATTTTAGGCTTAGGCAAGTAATTGCATTACAGTTTTGCGACTTCTGTGAAAAGTCTTTTTTTTTTTTTTTACACCTAAGGCCATATTTCAAACCTGTGACCTCTTTCCCATAAAGCAAAGCTATTTCATTACATCATAGCTGTGCAATTTGACTTCTGATAACTGGCATATACATTTATGTTAGATCCATTAAATACTTGTCCACTTAAAGAGCTGGCAGGCATTAACATGTTAGCATGTAAATATTAATTTTAAAAAATTAGAAATTGGTATTCTTTTGGCCTTCTTGCTGGCAGTTTTGTTGAAAACAAATGAATCGTAGTTTTCCCTTCCATCATCATCCTTCTTGGTTTCCAGAAAAAATGATTAATGAGCTTTTTGTCTTTGCAGCTGCAACATTTGATTGCAGTCTGACTTCACTAGTGATGAATATGGAAATATTTCTGCAGTTAATTGGATGCTATCAAATCCACAGCAGGTGACTAAGACCATACTCAGATGTAGTTGTTACAATGAGCAGGACCTCTGAGGGCAGGTTTCCCTCCGTGGCACTTTCCCCCTTTGTATAGTGATACCAGTTCACACTTTATATTAAATAAATACTTGAGGAGCTCAGTGTCCAAGATTTGCTCCATTCCCTTTGCTTTGGAGGAGCTTAGTGCCCAAGATCTGCTCTGTTCCCTTTGCTTTGAGGCACCGAGGTTCCCCTGCTGCTCTGATTAAAGTTAAGTTTCAGATAAGTTGGATGGATTTAGGGTGGCAAAGGATCAACATGTATTTGAAACAGTACAATGTGTCAGCCTCATACAAGATGCCCATTTATAGGCTCCACATAAATGTCAAATATTTTAGCTTAGTATTTATCCTCAGCAATGGCCAACCATCTTTGAATCCCCCTGAGTTCCAGCACTAGTGCTCCCCACTGAAACGACTTAAAATATGTCTTTAGTGGCTTTGTAGCTTTAAATTGCCTTTTTTTTTCCTTCTCTGAGCCTCTTCTGTCACCTCTGTTTTACCAGCAAGTCTTGTGAAAGCAGCATCCCTTGTGATTCAGATCAAATGACTGTCTGGCAGCAGGACAAGGACCCTCCTGTGGGGAGCAATCCAAGGCCAGACCCCCGCCCTGGACCCCTCACTGCTTGGGGAGAGGATGCTCTGTACATGGGATTGAGCAAACCTTCCTCCCAGCACACTGCGAGAGGGTAGCACCAAGATTAACAGGAATATTTTCTTGGCACCGTCAGCTTGGGAGCTGCGGAGTTAAATTCCTTCCTCAAGCTTTGCCCCCTTGGTAACACCTCCAACACACTGATTATTCATGTTAAAAACAAAAACAACAAAGGGATAATTGCCCAAATTTTGTAAAATGGCTATTTCTGCACATTCAGCCTCAGATGGCATTTGACCCTTAATACAGATGGTTTCACTTAATGTATTTTGTTTAAACAATCCCTGTTCCTGGAAGTGGTGTCAGAATAGGCTGTTCCTCATTGCTGTTCATGTTTACTTTTTCTTATGATATTATAAGAAGCTTGAAGAGAGTGGATTCAGAAAAGGGCAGTAATCAGTGTTCACAGGCATTTGTGGAAGCCTTTGTATTTTCCAATTAATACGATGTTGACTCCTCAAGCTTTCAAGAGTGAAGTGGTTTGGAGCACTTTATTGTCCTCAGGCTGTCGAGCTCACTGTGCTTCTGTTATTCCTCTGTCTGTGCTGGGAGACCCCAGGGAGTCCCAGGACATTCATGTGGAACAGCTTGTCATCTGGGATACCTGGTTTTCCTCCCAGGATAGGCTTCTTGGTGCTCCAACACATGAAAACCTCCTTTCTCTTGGATGCAAACAAAGTGTTTCTGTGCAAGGGGAGAAAAAATGGTCCGTTGTGCTTGGAACGATCTCCTTTTCATGTGTGTTAGGATTTCTACGTGTGCAGACATTTCACAGGTGGTGCAGGGTGTGTTGGTGATACTGAGCACACCCTGGGTGAGCTGTGAAAAGCCTCCCTCAACTTCAACGTCAGGAGTCTTAAAATCCTGCCCTGTGCCACAGCCACGAGGCAGCCTCACTTGATGGAAAGAATGTGAGTGCCCTTGAAGTACATGAGAAGTGTGGTTTATAAGCTGGAAGTTGGTGTGTTGGGTGTGTTACTGAATGTTTCATATTTGTGTAGTACCTTCTAGCAGTGGTACTGAGGCTGGGACCTGATTTGTAGTTTGTAGATTTGTAGTAGTTACATTTGGAAAAAAAATGGAGATGCAAGTCAGGTAATTGTTTATCCACTGTGATAGGAGAAATCTAGAGAAGAGCTGGAAATAAAATCATGGCATGTCTATTCATATGATGAAGCAGAATAGTTAATTTTCCCTTATTTTATTTGTTTATTTTTCCTAAAAGTATTTTTTTCTTAAAATCCCGGCTCTGCTTGAGGGGTTAACAGTGTAAGCAAGAGTGACCCAAGCTATCATCAGGTCCTTCCAAAACAGTAACCTGCTAACAGTAACCGGTGACCTTGTGATGTCCTTTACAAACACTTCAGGTAGAATTAAAAAATGAGAGATCACATGGTCTCTGGGCTTTTCCTGTTTTATACATGGCGTGTTACATGGCTTAAAATCCTTTTGTGTCACCTCCTCAATATCCTCTATTGTCCATGCAGTGCCCTTGCTTCATTCCCGTTGACTCCAGAGCTGCTGAAGATTTATAGTCCTGATTCTTTCTGTGAATGTTCCTCTGCTTTGAGATTAACTTTAAAATAGGTTCTCCTGGCACCCTGACTGCTGTGCGTGTGGGAGGGAGGGATTAGGGCAACACAGTAGCTCTTTCACCATCTGAAAATCCTCTGGTCACACTGGACTTGCAAAGACTGAGCTGAACCAAGGAAGGGAGGAAATCAGGATGTGTGGCCTAACAAAAACCAGTTCGTTGACTTTTGCTCTGGGTATTCCCACCTGATGTCAGTTCAAGCCAAGAGCCTTCCTTCTCCTCTATGTTCCCGGCCGCTTTTGTTAGGTCACTAATTCTTAGTCTTTATTCTTGTAATAACTCAAAATAACATCTCTAACTTGGCTGGGCAGGCAGAGGAACTTGGATATCGCTGGCATGAGACCTTGGTATGGACTGGCAATCAATGGGAAATAGGAAAAGCTGTGAATTAAATTACAGAGTTGTGGTATCTTTTATCCAGAACTTCATGGAACAACCCCTGAATCAGGAGAGGCTTAGAGTGGAGCTGCAGAGGACACTTCTTACTCCAGAAGGTTTCTCACCAAGCTGTGTTTTCAGGGACTGTTGTCTGTATTGCAGCACTGCTGCATATCTGGGTATCTGTCAGCTCTCTAGGAATTTGAGGCATTGCATTCCCTAGATCCAGACTGGAGTGCAGCCAGTTCCTCGAGGCTGGATGAAGTACTTCCATTTCAGGTGGAAGCACGTCTCCCAGCACTGAATAACTGTGGTCTATTTGAGGGTCTCTGAATGATTGAGGAAGTCCATCTATAGCTGGTCCAGTTCTATATTCACATTTATTTCTTTGGGATTTGTTTGTAGCTCTCTCAGTAGCAAAGGTTGGTAAGATTAAGCTGTTTATACAACTCAGTATACTGAGTTTACTCAGTATTTTGAATTAAGGAACAGCTTTGCTGGCCCCCTCATGATGCCAGCACTGTTATTTGTGTGAACATACACTGACGAGAGTCTTCACATTCTTGAACTGGGTCACCACATGGTTGTGTGAGCACCAGTGCCAGCAAAAGGGAGAAGATGGGAAAGGTGGGACGGAGGCACTCTGTGTTTAGATGGGGTTAACTGGCTGAAGACCCTCACTCCGTGTCAGCAGGATTTCTTCCCAGCTCATCTCAGTGTTTGTCTGTAGCACCTTCCTGCTTCCTGCCCTGCTGCTCCATTGTGCAAGTTTTCAGAGCAGTCACAGGTATTTTAGTTTTGTGTTTGTTTGTTTAAATATTTGTGCACATCCTCAAGATCCTCTTCTCTCCCTGAACAGTGAAGTGACTCAGCTGAGCCTGACATGAAAGAAGTGTCTAGCTCACCCTTTGGAGCAGGGTGGGGATGGCTTGGAGGGTGCCAATAGTTGTTATTCCTTGATACTTGGCACTTCTCCCTATTTTCTGTCTGGTTTGTGGGTAGACAGAATCAGCTGGAAACCTCAGATCACATGTAACATATCTGCTCTGGGAATGGCTCTGATTAATGATGTCCAGGTAAAGAGGGAGTGAATAGAAAGGAACTTTTGGGGTTACTGGAGATCAGTAGCACTGATTTCTTTTTTACACCTTCCTTTATCTTTCCACTTTTGCCTGGAAAGGCAGAAACATGCAGAGGTATTGCACAGTCTCATGCCATTTTCTAAATCTATATTCAGAAATGACAAGCATGATTAAGCAAAGCAAAAAAACTCATCCTGAAAGGGCTTAGCTTAATAACTTTTGCCCCTTATGAATTTGGCACCAGTCTTTTGCTTTGTCTTAATGGTGCAACCTAGGGAGAATGTTCCCTAGCTTTTCCAAAAACATCCAAATTAAAATGCTTCTTTCGATGTGTTTTTATGTTTAGGGATTGGAAAAGGTTGTTCAACTTTTGTGAGAGTTTAGCACTTGAACTGCATCCGTCTATGCTCAGGAGTGCATGAGTAAATTAGAGACCTCCTCCTGCATCCCTGCTCCGGTTGGACCATGACAGGGTGTAATATATACATTTTACTTTTGCCTTTCCTCATGGTGAAGTAGCTTATTTCTGTCTGAAGTTTCTTCCTGTCGGCCCCAGCCTTCACAGGAAAAAATACGGGTCCTGTCTTTACGTCATAGTCCCAGCAGGACTCTTAAAACTTATATTGTGCCCTGACAACAAAATAAAATGCTGAACTGTTTGGAGGGAACCATTGCTGCAGGCAGTTCTAATTAACGGGAAGCATTTCCTTTCTGGGAGCATATATTTAATTCCTTACACTGGGAATAATAAGCAATTAGTGCTGTGGAGCACCAGGCACTTACCTGCACATCTGAGGGAGGCTGAGAGTAAATCCTGAGGGTGGATAAATAGTGCAATTCAAATCAAGTGACTGTAGATGGCTTTATATAGTGTGTTTTATGCTTATATGGATGCTTTTTCATTTCTATAGTTATAAAGAGCTTCTACTACTTTCTCAAAATAATATGTATTCCCCTGTGGATGAATTAGTGATGTCTGGAATTCCTGAGCAGAAGGCACTGGCATTTGGGGGTTTGGGTTAGGTTTTCGAGGGGTTTTTTTCCCTTGGGTTTTTTAAAAAATAATAATTTAAAAGAAGAGGAAAAAGCACACTCATTGCAGTGTCAAAATATCTGTATGTTGTAAAGGTTTCTGCCCATTGATGTTGACAGTGTTCAAAGGTACTTACTGACTAGGATTAGATCCCTAGAGAAAAATGATCTCTGCAATTGAATTTATCATATTCTCCTGTTACTCTGTGTGTTTGTTACTTGAAATTTTCTGCATTTCAGTAAATTGTTATAATCTTTGCTGAATTCAATGCTGAAAAAGCTTAGGTGAGTGAGGACAGAAATGATGTGTGGCTGGGAAGGGAACCTTCACCTGCCCTGAAATGGCTGTGAAAATGTTAATACTGCTGCGAGACCTCCTTTGTGTGATGAACTTCAAGGCAGATGAGTTGAATTGCTACTATGTTTGATGGATTATCTGTTTATTTGTGCATCATTATTTGCTCTGCGTGGCTTTTATCCCTTTGCTTTTCAAGTACTTTGGTGATTCCCACACCTGTGGCAGCAACAAGTGTGCAGGACATGTCCCTAGATCCGTGCCCCAGCCTAAACTCTCCAGCTGGGAGAGAAAATGCAGCACAACCACTTTGCCTGGGTGGGGAGAGCCAGCGGGAGAGAGGAGTTGCAGCTGGTCCCATCACTGGAATGCAATAGCTGATGCACAGAAGGTTTTCCACGTTGGCCGGTGCTCAGGGGCTCAGGACAGGTCGGTGTTCCTGCAGAGGTGCGGGCATGGATCAGGCGTGTGTTTACAGCCAGCCCTGGATAAACCTCTCCTCCTCCATGGTCCTCCTAATCCCCGCTGGGTCTCATGCGGCAGTGGTTCAGTAATACTTGTTTTCTTTTCTTCTTCGCCCCTTCCACCCCCTCCTCATGTGTAATTTGATCTCCGAGGCCTGCTCTTCTGCTTTGGCAGACTTTTCAGTTCTTGAATGGAAGAAATTAACCACTTAGTTACTGCCAGGACTAACCCCTGTTCACTGGTCTGTTCACTGGTCCTTCTGGCTCTTCCTGTGGACGTGCTTGGACTTACACAAGAAAAGCCCACGAAGTCATCAGCTCTGAGCTCCCCGTTTTAACCTCTTCTTTTACCTTTACTTTTTCATCTGCATTTCCTTGCCTTTTCATTTAAAAGAAATATGGAAATGCTCCCACTCAAGATATGAATCAGTATTTGGCAAAGATATTTCTCTCAAATTTATTTGCTGATCCTTTCCAAGCATGTATGTTTTCTGATTGTGTCCTGGCTGTCTGTGATCCCTCTCTTCCCTGGGCTGGTAGAAAATACTGAACTTCAGCAGGATCCCTAAGCTGATGGAATTCTACCTATTGCACAGGAACTTCCAGTCCCTGCTCCCTCTTTTGCAACCTTAATAAAATGCCTGGCCAATGGCAGTTCAGTCATTATAGTCACTAGGCATTTATGCAATTTTTGTGTCTTTAAGGTACACTGCTATTTTTTTCAGATCTGAAAAGTGCAAGAAGCTTCTTTTTTTTTTTCTTTGCCTGCAGATGTTTCAAAAAGCGTTCAGTGGAAGAGGCCCAAAACTTTTTCAGTGATGTGTGATGAGCCCCTTTGGACTTGAATTTAACCTTGCAGGCTTCAAATGCTAATACTCCAAGCAATTCTCTGCAGACCTCATGACCCATCTTGTGTTTTTACATGAGTACAGTGAATACAGATCACCATTGCAGGAATTTAGTAGTTTGTGAAGACAGATCACCACTGAAGGAATTTAGTAGTACCTTCTGCCTTGTTACTACCTTAAAAAAATAAGGATTCTGCTCTGTTGCTTGAAAGGAATTTCAAATAGTTGAACATCCCATCTCTGAAATCCCACCACTTCCCAGCTGCCTCTTTTGCTCATGAAAATTGCAAATAACAAACATCTGTTAAATCAAGGAGAAAACCCAACAAATGCACATGCTTTATTGCAAAATCCTTGGCCTTTCCGTTGATGTGTACAGTGGACTTTTTGTAACCTGGCTTTTCTTGGTTTTTTTGAAGTTTCTACTTATGAGAGTGGGACTTAGTAAGTCCAAGTACCAGAAGTGTTTAATATCTCCCTGTATGTCAGATACCTCTCTGTGCTCTTGCAGGGCCGTTCACACTGTGCTGGATGGTGACTGAAGGAAGAAAAACACTCTTTGCCCTCAGGTGTTAACTTGCCTATGTTCAAATCCATGTGTGGGGTTTTTTAATTTTATTTACAATAATACCTATTGTAGAATGGTCAGAGTAGTAGCAAGAGGCTTTTGTTTTAACGTGCTGTTTTAACTAGCTGTTGTAAATATGGTGGCTGGATCTTGAGAAGAGCTTAAACAGGAAGGTAGAACAGTGGTCTCTAAAAAATGTTTTGTGTGTGAATTGGAAAAGGAGAGACAGAGGTTTTTACATAAAAAGCTGGAAGAGAGATGCTGGCAGCACTGGTGGAGTGCTTCTGAGTTAGGGCAGTGGTGGAGAAAGTCAGGCTGGCATTTACACACATCTCTGGCACAAAGGTTCATCTGGGCAGAGTGATTAAACCACACCAGCCCTGTTTATTTGGGTGTGCATTCCTAATGCCAGTGGCATTATGGATTCCTAGAGCTCACCAAGTTAAGTGGTAGTTGGAGATCCCTCAGTATTGTGGTCGCTTGGGCTTTCTCCTGAGGTGTGTGTGAACACACTTGGAGAATTTTACTGGGCTGATGTAGAGCACATTCTGTGTGAAAACACCAGCAAGGACTTTTCTCACCCTCTGCTCGTTACGTGGCAGATATTACAAATAAATCCCAAACATCATTGCCTTCTTGTGTAGTGCTGTCATAGCCAAGTTATTGAAGAACCTTGGAGTATCCTGGAAGACTTGTTTTCACTTGTCCTTTGGAGTAGCTGCAAGGTGCCTGAACACTTGAGACTAAGAGGTGATTGACTCAGGAAACAGCTGTTTAAATCTGAGGTGGCTTTTAACTGGCTGGGTGTGGGACCATGCACTCACCTCTAACCCTGCCAATCTTGGACTCACCTTCTGCCCTGCTTTCTTTGGCAGAAGGAATTTCTCAACCATGACAAAGCTCTCATGACTCAACGTGTTCGACTCACTGAAGTTGTTGCATTCACTGCAAACAGCTCTACAAGACTCCACCAGAGTTTTTGTGCTGCACATGCCAAAAAGGTAGAGTTTATTAGCCAGGGTTTTAAAGCTGCTAGTCCTCTCTATCTGATAGATAGCACTATCTTCCCAAGCATTTGGCACTTTGTGTCTAAGAGTAGATGAAGTTGTTTAACAGTGGAGGTTCTGAAAATCCAAAGGAAAACTGGAACCTGTCAGACAAAGCAGGACTAGCCCCCTGGAAAACAGGCAATGCTACATTTGCTGTAGTATCAAAGCCCAGCTTTGTTACCGCTGCATCTGTAGCACATGCTGTGGTCATTCATGGATTTCAACATAGGCTTCTTTGATCATTTGCATATACACATACACACATTTTTTATCAGGTAATGGTGTTAGGATGTGTTATTCCACTATGTGAAAAATGCCATCAGAAGAGAGCTGTGTAGCATGGGAGTGTTCTGTGGCATGGACCTATTTTTAATCCTAAAGACAGTGACCTATGAATGCCCCAAATCACATGTAATCTTACCACTTACTAAGAAAAATGCATCTCATAAATTATGTGATTCCACATTTTGTTGCTCCAGAGACCAAAAAAACTGTTTTACAGCTGGCACCGAGTTGGTCTTTATCACCTGTGGGGAAATTCTCAACTGCATTTATAGAAGAGAATTTGCTTTTTTTCTGGCAGACTCCTTTACTCCTTTGCTTTAACCACTAGTTTGTGATATTTCTATTTCAAGTGACTTTTTCCATCCCAAATCAGCTGAATATGTCTATCAAAAAATGCCCAGACTTTAGGACTTGAAACTCTGTTAACTTTCCATGTTTCAGAAGAGGATTTGAAAACAAAATTAAGCTCATATTTTAAATGGGTGACGAACAGTCAAGCTGTTTTTAATGGTATCGCAACAAAATTCACTCCAGCTGCTAATACGTGGGATCATGCCAAAACTCACTTTCTGTTCATGGAGTCCAGTCCTTTCACTGCTGCTGTCGTGTGTGTGTGTGTGTGATCATTCTCTTTTGGAAAAAAATCTGTCCTCAAATTCTGGGTAGCATTAAGAACGTAAAGAATAAATATCTGCCTGCTAGAAGCAGCTCAAACACAAAGGCCTAAATAGGTTTATGCTCTTGTAGGAGCATGAACAATAAAGGCTAATGGACACTGGATTGCATTAATGAGAGCAGAGCCAGCAGGTCAAGGGAAGTGATTATTTCCCTCTTTTTGGCTCTTGTGAAGCCACATCTGGAGCTCCTTCCCCTGTAGCAGATGCCGAGACCCTGGAGGGAGCCTGGCGGGGGCTGGAGCCTGCAGTGCCCCCCGGGGCCAAGGGAGCTGCCTTGGCCTGGTCGGTAGAGAGGGGATGGAAGGGGTCCCAGTGCTTTCATAACCACCCAACTGGTGGCTGGAAAGACTCTTCTCAGAGGTGCACAGCAAGAGGAGGAGAAGCAACACTTAAAACTTGCAACAAGGCAAAGCTGGGTAGGTATGAGAGGATAAAAAGTGTTTAACTGCCCAGCAGACTCGGTTAAAGTTTAGCTGCATAGAGCCTGGAAAATCCTGATGTAGCGAGATAGCCTTCTTCTGAGCAGGAGCTGGAACTGGAGACTTTCTGAGCCTGCTCCCAACCAAATTGTTTTGCCATTCTGCAGCAGAGAGCCTGAGTTGAAGGTTACATCAGTCGCTGTAGTCCAGAAATCTGCACACGTTTCATGACTGATCTTGTTCTAAGATGTGTATATGACAAACAAATGGGAGAGGGATTAATAGCTGACAGCAGTAAGAGTGGCAGAGGTTGTGTGACACTACCAATATGGCTTTTATTTCTGTATTACCAGTTAATTTCATGGCATTCAGGAAAGGCAGAGGGTATTTGCTCAAAGTATTTACAGCTCAGTTTGCCATGACACAAAAAAAGGAAATGTTGAAGGATGATGTTTGTAGCACAGGGACCACACAAGCGTGTCTGCCTGGAAGCATAAAGGGAATTAATTTGTTTATCTACAGAGGAAGTTATCCCGGATAGCTCTTTGTGTTTAACTCCCCAAGTGGATGTGTTTCTCTTACAGTGAGGTTCTTCTGCAAGCGGGTTAATTTAATTTGAGATGAGGCATTCTTCTTCAGGAATAAGAACCCCAGGAGTTCATCACAAATGTAATCCGCATTAATTCTCCTGGCACTCATTGTATTAACCTTAATTGTAATGGCTGGGTGGTGTTCATGGGGGGCAGCCTTTGTACTGCCAGGGAATGCTTTGGGGATTCTGTGTTCCTACAGCTGCAGGAGAAATGGGATAGGGATGGGGATGCTCATCACATGGAAAAGAAGTTGCGTGCAGGATGCTTGGTCCGCTCTTAAAACCTCATTTCATCCCAGTTCCCTAAAGATGACACTGGGCTGAAGCACGTGAGGACTGAGCTCCTCTGGTAATTTATGTAACCTTTCTCCTCCAAATCTGTGTTTAACTCCTCCTTTTTTTCTTTATGGTTTTTTCCCTCCCCCAGTGCAGGTGCACACAAGTTCCCTGTTAGGCAGGCAAGGAACAAGTAGATAGGTGTTGGTTTCTCTTAAAACTCTGGTGCTTCCATAAAATAGAAATCCTCCAGAAGTGGAGAGAGGATGGGAGAGGGTGTATTGTTGTCTTCCCAATGTCCATGCAGGCTGCCAGCAGTGGGGATGGGATCTGGAGCCTCAGCTCTTTGCCTGGGTGAATTGAGGAAATGCTGAAGCTCTCTACCTGCTTTCTGCTGTATTGAATGGGACTATCCATGTTCATGTTTTCTGAGAAAGGCGTGAAAGCGCTTTGAACATCATGCTGTCCTTATTATTATTTCTTTGCTAGAAATGTGACTTGTGGTATTTTAAAAAAAAAAAGAGTGACTGCTCTTATTGCAGTTCAGTATGGGTTGAGAAATCAGGGATTTTTTTCCCAGCTGTCTTTCATGTTTTCACCCCATGGATCAGAAGACTGAGGCAAAGTGATGCTGTAAAATAATGTTTAAAGAGTCTGAGCAATGTTTGCTGTTTTGGAGGCACAGACCTCAGATGCTGGAAGCATGCAGAGTTTCCCCTAAAGTATTCAATGTTTGAAAACGTTGGAGGGCAAAAGAGCACGAGCACTAGTCAGTAACCTTGCCAAAATAAACTGTCAGATGTGAAGGCAAGTTTTCAGGGACAAAAACGAAGATTTGCTGCTCTGTTGACTCTGTGTGTGACACACCAAGGGCTCCACACGTTGCGATGTGGTTTGTGCTGGGATCAGCTTCCCAGGCCGTTTTCCACAGTCTCTGTGTTTTGCACCCCTAATGAACTCTGCATCCTTGAGCACCTCTTGCTCCAAGCAGCACAAGCACCCCAAGCTTTGGGAGGTGAAAGGGGATTTTTGAGCGGAAATAATGCAGTTGTGTACATACCCAATATGCTATCGCCTTTAGAGAGAGATAAGTAGATGAATAGATAGATGGATGGATAGATAGATAGACAGACAGATAATATATATAACAAAAATTATGGTTGTTTTAAATGGGACACACACAATAATGCCAGAAAACCATCTATAAAAATGCATAAGCAGAGAGCATTAACTGGCGTGTAGCCTTGAGAAACATGCAGGGGAAGGGCACAGTTTGTAGAGGAAAAGAACAGTACGTAGTGGGAGAGTGAAAACTTTTGGGCCCGTGTGCCAGAGGAGCAGCGTCCTGCGTGTGTAACCGCAGTAGCTGAAACCTGAATCCCTGTGCCTGTAATTAGCGCGGAGATGCTAAGACAGGATCCCTGGGAAGGAACTGCATCTCCCCCGCCGTTTTTGTGCCGGGTTACAAATGGGCATCGCTCTCGGGTTGCCTCTCCCAGCTCCGGGCGCGGTGTTTGAACAGCCCCTTAATGGGCTGTGGAATGACGCGCTTTGAAGACTTTGCCGAGCGCCCGCGGTTCCCTGGGCGGCACGGCCGCGCACAAAGCGCCAGCGCGGCAGCGTCGCGCCTCCATCCCGCCTTTTCCTCCGCTTTCCCAAAGCTGTTGGTTTCCCCCTCGGCCTCCGCGGCGCTGGGAGAGGCGCAGGCAGGAGGAGGTTAAGGAGCGAGGGCGTTGCTGGCTGCCTGATGTCATGGAGGCCGTCGGCGGCTGAGGGGGCCCTTTGTTGGCAGCGGAGCCCCAGCAGCGCCCGGCGGCTGCCGCGCACGGCCGGCACCGCTGACTCTGCCCAAGTTGGTTGGCTTGGCTTTTTTTGCTTCTTTCTGCTTTTATTGTTTTCTCTTTTATTTTTTCCCCCCTCCTTTCCTCTCTCTCCCGCCAAAAGAGTTGTGAAGGAGGGAAGATGGCTGGAGTTAACTCCCCGGTAGAGGAGGTGCGGGGCCCCTGGATTTTCCGCCTCTCGGGCTCGCCCTTGTAATGCTTTTCGGAGCGCTGGATTTCGTCGAATTTTCCTGGGTATTTTGTTTTAGGCTTCTCCTGGATATGTTGTTTTAGACTTCTCCTGGACTTTTTTAGACTTTTACCGGATCTTTTTAGATTTTTTTAAAAATTTAGACTCCTAACGGATAATTCCACACAGAAGAAGCTGAAGGAAGGGGGGAAGGGAAACCAGACAGCCGAAGCCAAACTCTAACAAATGAAAATGTTGGAGATTTGCTTGAAATTGGTGGGTTGCAAATCGAAGAAGGGGCTTTCCTCCTCCTCCAGCTGCTACCTGGAAGGTGAGTACCCAAAGGGGCTGGGGTTGGGACGTGCTCCCGGGGGGCACAACCCGATCACATCACCACCATCCCGGACACGAGTTTTACCCTCGGTTGTAAGTTGGGGCCAGGTTTGGGGGGGGATGTTTGGAGCTGGCCTGGTTCAGGCTGGGCTTTCCCATGCGGGGGTGAAGAACCGAGTGGTGTCGGCGGCGTGCGGACCCAGGTGCCTTTCATTAATGCAGTTAGAGAGGGAGCGCGGCTCTACCATTTATGGTTGTAAAATGTCAAGTGATCTTATTGCCGAGCCCATAAACAAACCCCTATCTTCAGGCCTCAGCTTCATTTTTTTTCCCCGGGGGGGCGGGGGGGAAATCTTCCTTATTTTGGACGTGAAAAAACCGAACTCCATACTCAAGAAGAAAATTCGGATGAGTCCATCGGTAAAATATTTTCAGCGTGCTTTAATACGTAATGCCTTGGTCCATTTTGGTTATCCCCCTTCTTAGTGTGCTTTCCACAGGCATTTATTTAACTGAATTTTCTTGCGTGTTTGCTTTTAAAAAGTGATTTTTGAGTCACACCCGTGGTTACTTGTAGACACTGAGATGTTAAACATATGGACTCAGCTGGTTTGGATGGAAAGCCTGGGCGACAGAGGCACAGTGCTGGGCGGGGGGCGACTTTGGGCTGAGGTCCTTCTTGGTGTGACCTCAAGCAAGATCTTCACCCTGACGTGGCTTCACACCCTGCCTGTGGAACAGCGTTGTGGTCCCTCCGTTCAGCCCCTTCGCTGCACTCCCAGGGCTGTGTCCATCCCACTGGTCCGGGCTCCTTCAACTTCTTTTGTGTTGCTGGATGTTGTTTCAGTAAAAATAATCCTCCTGCCAGGAGGACCGTGCTAACTCATCAAATCAGAGGCACGAAAGGCAGCAGCTGATTTCCGGGGGCCTATCGCAAGTCGCTGTTGCTCAACTCTCAAATATTCAGTGCAGAAATGGCCCTCGGAAATTCATAGGTTAGGAATCTCAAAATCTACAAATGGCTGCTCATGGCATACTCGCTTGAAGAAGTTTTGGATCAAGAGTCTGTATTTATTGGATACATTCAGTGACTCTGAGGAATTTTCTGTTCTCTAAAATCAAAGAACAGTTTCCAGAGGACTTTTTCTGCTTATTTAAAGTTTCAGAAACCAAATGGTGGGCAGATGCAAGAGTAATTTTGATGCTTTTATGTGACTGAATTCTTTGGTGATCTTTTAAGTGCACAAAACCTCTGTCTGTGTCCCCTGCCTCTGGTATTGCTCAGGCTGTGTGATGAGAAGGAGCTCCAAGCTGTGCTGGGCCTCCTGTCTGTGCCGCTGGATCTTTCAACACAGCCCTGGGAGAACAGGCAGAGCATCTGGGGGCCTCATTTCTCTCTGCAGAAATGAATGCTAAAGGATGATGTTACAAGGGTGTTGCCCTGACTCTTTTTGCAAGTTTTCTCTTTTGTATTCACTACAACCACTCCCCCCCCTCCCCAGTCTGCAGTGCAGTTGCATAATAGGATTAGAGAGCATGGTTTGACTTGGCCGTATAGGCAGTATGAGTTAAGAACGTTGGACATAATTAATATTGTAGTATTTCCACCTTCTGCTTCCCTGAGACTGTGGTTGCATATTTATTTTTTATGATGGAATGGGAAATGCACGCTGAAACGACTTTTACACGATCTCTCAGTCTCACTTCTCAGCTCAGCATGGGGCAAACCCAAAGGCAGTGTCAGAGTGGGTATTAAAGGTGTACAAATGTGGTAACTGCAACCTTAATGTGGCAGTCAGGACATAGACAGCCCAGAACCCCAATAACTGATTGGGGAACTCCTGGAGAACAGGGTGAGATACTCATCAGAGGAAAAAAAAGTTTAAAAAAAGCAGGATTCTCTGTTACTCCTTTCTAAAGTTGAATGTATTCCTGGGCAGCTTTCTAATAAATATTACCATGAGGTTGAAATCATTGTTGAGAACTCCTCCAAAAGAATGGTGATGGCTTGTCCCAAACTCCTGAATTCCAAAAGCACAAGTGAAATCTGTTTGCTTGTGTTACCCTTAAGAATGTAACAAGTTTTTACATATGGATTTGTTATTTTAAGCTTGGCAGATCATGAGAAGGGGACGGGGTTGTGTCAAGGGTCAGAAACTCTGGATCATTGCTCTTGGATCCCTGTGAACAGCCTGTGATTGCCAATCCATTTCCATGCACATCCCTCAGCCTCTGTGAAGCTTCTGAAAGAATTAATGAGATGATGGTGAGATCATTGGAGGATTTAACTCTGCTGTTGTTATCTTAATTGTATGGAAAGCTGGAAGTTTCTTTACTATAATAAATTAGGAAACATTAAACATAACTGCTTAAAGGCTGAAAGGTCCATTAGGTGCTTGGAAAACCAGTTGCAGCCAGGGGGATAGATGAAATTTTACTTAATTCCTTATTTTTGTGTTCACATGTTAACAGAATTCAGTTCTTGGTTGATGAATAGCATGGGATGTAACAAAATCAAGTCTGTTAGTTGTATTTTTAAACACACTTTTTGAGAATACTGTTCTGAGTCTGGATTTGGTGTAAGGGTGATTTGGTGTCAAGCACATGTGTAGGTGTACATGTCCTTTGGCCAAGTAATCAGAAATACGGGTTTTCTTTTCATGGTGGTCCCTTCTGAAAGGCTTTTATGCTCTGTTAGTTTGCAGGAACGAGGGTTGTTTGGAGATCCTCTATGTGTGGTGTGGAGGGCTGGCAGGTGCTGTGGCCCATGGCCATGCGCTGCTGTGCAAGAGCAGACTGTCCTGCTCCCTGAAAAAGCTGAAATCTTCTCTTAACTTGATCACAAATAAGTTCAAACTGCTTCTTACAATGACTGAGTTTTCATATTGATGTTTGAGTTGGGCGTTTCTTTGCCCTCATTTCTATTCCCACTAGTAAATATTATTTTAAAATGTGACAGATCTGAATTTCTCTCATCTGCCTTCTCCTTTCTGCCTTTGCCAAAGTGAATAATTCCTCACCCACTTCACACCAAGAAAGGGTAAAGAGTAGAAGGGAAGAGGCACAGCGAGTACTGCTGCCAATCTGATCAGGGAAACAGAACGTGTCCATGTCCCAAATAGGGGCTGAAATAGTCTTGCTGCCTTTTTGGGCTTGGCTCTACCACTGAAAGGCAAAAGCCTTGTTTAAAACCTGTCAGTGTTCTCTGTGAAGTTTAAAAAAACATTTTGGGGACACTAGTAAAGTCCTTTTGTTTTCTAACTGAAAAGACTCCTGTCCTGCCAGCTGTCAGACTGGCTTTCTTTATTTTATTTTTTTTTTTATAATTTATTTTTTGTAGCCTGTCTTGTTACAGCTGGAGTAGACAAGCCTGGGGAGGAGCAGCAGGCTGTAGCCATTTCCCTGTTCCTGGAGAGGGATTTTTGTAATGCATTTGGGCACGTATTAAGCCAGACCTAAATCGGCAGTACAGCCACTCATCTGCCCCAGTGTCACTGAGGTCAGCAGGCAGGGCTCTGGTCATCCTGTTAGGGAGAGAAAATGCATTAACCTGGACTTGCTGCCTCCCTTTTGTTTGTTTCCTCTCTTCCTTGGCTATTTTCTGCTCCTCACCTCATGGCCTCTCATCTACCACCGCTCAGTAGAATTCTTGCTATTGTACACATTTCTGGCTTTGTAGTTATGTGCTTGTTCCAGTGGTTCTTATTTGTCCCATCGTTAGTAAAAAATCTGGCTGATGGTGCTTGCTACAGTTTCCCATGGGATGTGGTGAGGAAAGGATTATCATTTCACAGGAAAGGTTGTGACTGTTTTCAGACCTAAAACATATCATCCACAGATATGTCAGTCCTTCCCTGAGCAGTCTGTGGGGCTGCTTAGTAAAACAAGGGAATATAACAGTAAATCTTGCTGATTCTTGCTTGGTGCTTTCCCTGCCCAGGGCTCAGAATCGAGCACGCTTCCCTACTTCTGCTCCTTTAGTAAGGAAACAAAACCAAAAGCTATAAAAGTGAAGGTGTCAGAAATACCGAAGTGTCACTGAAGTTCACTTGAATCTGGTTACTCTTTTCCCTTCCTCTCCCAGAGATTATTGTCTAAGGTCAGGCAGAACTTAGCAGCAGATTTGGGAATAAAGTTCAAATTTCTGCCATACTCCCTGTTCCACTCCATCCATCTACAACTGTAGTTAGCTGGCTGGAGAAAGATGTTTGCCATGTCACTAAGGGGTTATAAGTGGAATGAACTCGGTGAATAAGCTCAGGTAGAACTTACAGGTCTGTGTAAGAGTGAACTTGCACAAAAACCCAACAAAACAACCCACAAACAAACCAACAAAACAGAAAACAACAGTAAAAGCTCCGAGAGGATGGAATCATCATTTGGAGGAGTGGGAGATGCCACATCACCAGGGGTGCTCAGACAAGATTCAACACTGCAGTTGGCTGTGAGGGTCTGTTTGAGCCTGGACAGTTCAGCAAGAGCCATGAGTGCCCTTGTTCTCTCATGCTGGCATTCAGCAGACTTGGTGTTCGGTATCTGGAGCCCTGGAGATTCCTGGTGTCCATGTGGAGGGAGCACAGCCTGTCTGCAGGAGGAAGATGCCTCGCTGGGAAGGGAAATAGGTCAACACAGCTGGGGAGACTGGTCCAGCTCAGGGGAATGGGGCTGGTTGGGAGAGGCTGGATCAGTTTCTGCACTACTTAATCTCTGTATATAAATACTCAATGTTTAAAAAGTGGTATTTATTCTCATGCTGGCTCTAAGAAGGTGGACTTTCCAAATATCAGCCAATAGCAGGAA
Organism: Falcunculus frontatus; assembly: GCA_013398115.1. NCBI lineage: Eukaryota > Metazoa > Chordata > Aves > Passeriformes > Falcunculus > Falcunculus frontatus. The sequence continues at coordinate 849,652 of VZRV01008784.1, forward strand.
AACCAGCAATTGCCATTGTTGCAGAAGGGTCTGTGGCCTGGGCTGTGCAGTGGGTGACAGGAGAGGCTGAGCCTGATCTCACTAAAGGGATGAGTCTGAAATAAATCACAAAACCTTCCTTCTTTTTGGAAGGATCTGGTTTACAGGTTCTTTAATTTTATTTTTAAATCCATATTCCATCAGGCATAGGGAATCCGTGAGGGCCACTAAAGAAAAATACTGGAACAGAGAGGCAGCTGCTCCATCATATGTGCTCAGAGTCGGGAACATTTGGAAGTATTAAATCTGCATTGCTATTCTGCCGTTTGTCATAATTTCTTCCAGGGGAAAAGAAGAGTAGAGGGAATGTAGAGGAAGGAGAAGGCTTAGGTGGCATGTGCTGTGCTTCCAAAGAGATTACTGGACGTGTTCTGCACTCCCTTGCTCTACAAACCTTGTGGAAAAAATGCCAGCACAGTTTGTAAGCCCACAGGATGTTTGTTTTGTAGGGAGACAGGAGGTCTCCTCCTTCCCTCGGGACTGCCTCGCAGTCAGCTGTGGAGGAGCCGATTGTAATTTCTGTGCTGCTGCCTGTTTTCCAACCCTTCCATTACGTTGTGAAGGAAATTTGCTTGCGTTGATCTAGACCAGAATTGTTCATCTCTGAGAACTTCTCACACAGCCCCTAACAATGATTCATGGCTTTGTATAAACAGTAATGAGCAGGAGATAGTTACACTTACGAAACCTTTTGGTGTACAAGCATAAATACCTTCTGGTAAAAACTTAATTTAGGGGGAAATGATGACATTCTTATGGCTAATGCCTCAAAATACAAGCTGCTGTTGTTTTATTTCAAATTCTGCGTTGCTTTAATTAAGAGTCATCATTTAGTTGGTGTTAGTGGAGAACTGAATTACAGTGCTGCTTTAGGACTCCTATCAGGAACCCAGGTGTCATCCAGAGCACGGTATGATCAGAGTAATAAATTGCAGCCTTGCTGGGGTGCAGCACAAGACAAAGTGGATGTGTGGAAGGAACGACAGCGCAGCGATAACAGATTGAATTACGCTCGCTTCCTGCCCCATCTCCGTGCTAGGATGGCCTCCTGTAGGTACAGCAGCCAGGCTGATTTATTAGGGGGAATCTGGCCCACTGAAGATCTCAGCAGTGCTGTAAAATCGTAGTTAAAACCAGCAGTAGGAGGTGAAGAAGCTGTGTGTTGAAAAAGACCCTCAATATGTAGGAATAGCAATGTCTAATTCCTGCTCCGAAGGACTGGAATGTCTGGGCTGATTTGCTGGAGAATCGCTCAGAGGGATAAACGCTGCTGACAGCCGGCTGTACGTGGCTCCCAGATGGACATGTCCTGTCTGCTTCTCTCGCTTCATGGTTTTGTGTCCTTAGTCTGCTGATAGTCTCCTTTTGGGCCCCAGACCTTTAAAAGTGTGTTTTGTCACGGTCTGTCAAGCTTCTGCTACACTCGGGTCACCACAGTTCTGCTCTTTCCTTTACGCTCTTCTCCGTGTTGACTCAGGGCCTCATCCTCTCTTTCTGGGCACTCTTCAAGCTTCATTCACCACCTTCCCCACCCCAGTTCTTAACTTGGGGTTCCTGCCTTCTGGAAAAACTCAGCCCAGAAGTTGTGTTTGGCATCTCCCCATCGTGCTCTTGTGCACGGCACGTTCACACACAGGCTGCGCCTCTGTTGGGGTGCCTGTGGCTGCACCGGAGGGTCAGACTGGGAGCGACGGAGGCTATGAGCATCCTCTGATTTCACTGGGGGACTGTTGTGGTTTTCCAGCTTAGCAGGTTGTCATGTGTGTATTTAACAGCCCTTGCTCTTGCCGGTCCTTGGGTTTGCAGGCGTTATCACTGAGTCGCTGTCTGTAGGAATGTCATGGAGCAAAACCAGCCTTCCCCAACTCCCATACCACAGCCTGTGGGTGTTGTTGGCGGCTGGCACGGTGTTGTCTCACAGCTGAATCGAAGCACATACCTTGGCATCAGTGTGTAATGAGTCAGTCCCAGCCTCGCCACGGCCTGGGCATGAGGGAGGGATTCTTGTGGAGCGCTTGGCTTTGCTCCCACATCCCCATCCCTGTCTGTGCCTGAGCCATCCTCCGCTGGGCTGCGATCACGCTGGAGTTGGAGGGGAGCCTTCCTTGGATTTCCTGCCTTCCTGTGGAATCAGTGCCCCGTGTGGGAGGCATTTTCCTTTCTGACGGAGGTTACGGTCCATCCCACGGAGCAGCGAGTGCTGGTTTGTCCTGTGTCCTGTGTTTGGGGGAGAGCAGCACAGCATTGCTGCTTCCTGGGGTTGTGTATCTGCCGCTTGCAGCTCTGCTGTCAGTCTGTTCCAGGTGTTCACTGACGGTGTAACTCCTTGGAGTATCTCCAGTCTCTGCAGTGCCCTGTGTCTGATAAGGGAGCTTAACGGGCTTGACAGGATCAAAGCATTTTCATGGTAAAATGATTATAGCTTAATTTCTGAAAGTGGATTTTCTGTTTCTTTTCTCATTGTCCCTCTTGAGGGAAGCCCAGGCTATTAAAATACATTCTTCTGCAGGACACAGGAAGAGGAAACCAGGATGTCAAGGTGCTTTAAAATAACCACCCAAGACACTATGACTTCTTCTGACTGTGGAATCATTTAGAAAGTGGAATTATTTAGCTGCCCTGATTCACTATCGAAATATATCTCCCTGCAGTTACAGTTTGGCTAGGAAAACAGGCCCAGCAGTGTCTGTATTTGCTGTTTTGCTGACATATATCATATACCTTTTCCAAAGAATACAGTAGTACTCAGGTACATAAATAACCACCCAGAGAGCCTTTACCAGTGGTCACCTGACCAGCACATCAAGGATGCCAGATTGTCTTTGGGTAAATAGTGGCCACCACTACTATTCACACTTTCACTATCAAAGATAATAGATAATATTAGAAAATAATGGGTATTGTTAGGATTTGTAGGGTTGAATTTTGGGGGGCTGGTGGGATTTTTTTTTTAGCTTTTCCCCATTGGGAACATATTTTGGACATGTGCCAATCCACACTAAACTTCCATGCCTTTTCTGGTGTCAGTTGCATCAGTTCTTCACTGGTTTACTGGCACAGCTTACGCTGGATTTCCCGGCCAAACAAACAGTAGTGTTAAAACCATATTTTGACGGGATTGCATCTGTACAGCAGCATAATGCCACTGGGTATTGCAGGTATAAAAAGAGTACTGTGCTCCCAGGTGACCCCACAGTCTAGGAAACACTTGGCATGGGATTTCTGTGTCCAGAGCCTTGCGTGTGCAGAGGAGGGATTCAGCAGATGGGGGCTGATGCTGTGTAATGAAGGGCGGTTTCGTGGCGCAAGGGACTGATGTGACAGTGCCGTGTTTCCTGTCCCCAGAGCCACGCTGACGCAGTGGTTTGTGTGCAACACTGTGACCTTGCTCAACAAACTCATCCAGATGGAGAATGACCCTTCAAAATACAAGAGTTTCACAACTTATTGTCCTTTCTCTGTGCCAGCACAGTCAGGCATGGCGCTGCCAGCACATCTGGGGGTGGTGTGTTAAAGAGTGAGGGGGCACAATTATCTGGAGCATTTCTGCTCCAAACTCTAGAATCATGCTCCAAAGGGAAGGACTTGCAGGAACAACTGCAATAAAATTCCCTGATGTATTTGGACTTGCCTGATACTTACTGAATATTACATGCCTAATGTGCTGCAGTGTACAAAAAACTTTGGAGGTTGGTTTTTACTCACCTGTAAAGCTCAGTTTTCAGGGATCTCTGTCTTTGGAAGTGTCTCAGGGTTCTTAAATATGTAGAAGTATGCTCAACACTGCTCTGGTTTGAGAGTGATGGGCAGGAGAGAGGGCAACAAAAAAGACACTGCCTTGTCCTCAAACAAGAAGAGAAATGATTAAAAATACGGTGAAGAACAGAAAGACCTAACTCCTTCTTAAATACCATGTCTTACAAATCTCACCCTGCTTGGCTCCATTTGCTGCACGTTCTGGCCATTTCATTTGTAGGATAATTAAGGGATTTACCTTTTAAAGGTCCTGGGTTTGTTTTCAAATCTAACCATTCCAGCAGTTAGGTGTGAGCCAAAGGATTTATAGGCAGCAAACAGCCTACGTGAGCTGCATTGACTGGAGGGACGGAGAGGGACTTTCCCCCTCCTGCATGTCCTGGGAGGCAGGAGCTGGGGGCTCTGGGAAGGCTGGGGACAGCTCTGGAACAAGAGTGTCCTGCCTATGTGGCAGGAGATCTGCATTAAGACACTGTCCATATCTGTCCTCTGACGCACGAGGAGCACACGTGTCATGAAACAATGCAGCTTAGAAAGTCAGAGTGCGTGGGTTGGCCAGATGGATTTTATCAGCCAAAATGAACCTGCTTTTTCCTTTCTCTCCCTCTTTCTCCTCCAGAAGCCCTTCAGAGACCGGTAGTGTCAGATTTTGAGCCGCAGGGTCTGAGCGAAGCAGCTCGCTGGAACTCCAAGGAAAACCTTCTGTCCTGCCCCAGTGAAAATGACCCCCATCTCTTTGTTGCACTGTATGATTTTGTGGCGAGTGGGGACAACACTCTCAGCATAACTAAAGGTAAGGTCACTGGCCAGAATTCCACTGGGAGTGTGGGAGAAGATGTAGGAAGTCGTGAAGGAAAGTCGCTGTGAAGTAATTAAGTTTCACACCAAACCCTGTGGAATTTTTTTTTTTACTATGGGAAATCATCTTAATCAAATACAAATATTTCACAAAGTCATAACTTTTTTAAAGGTTATAACTGTCTCTTTTTATTGCGTTGGGCAAGAAACTGATTGTCAAAACTAAAGTCTCCATTCGGAGCAAGAATTTGAACTGAGAAAGTAAACTAAGCTGATTTTGGAGGCTGGCCTCTTATTTTCACAGTTCTCCAAAACACAGTCCATGTATGAAAAATGACTGTACAGATATAAGGACCAGAAGGATTGAGTAAGAAAACACTGTATGTACTCCAAGTCACATCTACTTACCTTCCTAATTGAAATTATTTTTTTATTGTTTATCCACTCCAGTTCTTTCCTAACTCCAACAAGCCAACTCAATTCAAATAAAATTTGCTTGATTCATGTTTTAAACTCGAGCAGTATTGGAGCTGGTGCAGAACTGCAGGAGAGCCTAAAAATCTGAAGCATGTGACTTTATTTGGCTTGGAGAGGTCCACTCGAGCTTGAAGAGAAACACATGCTCCCTGCTGAGTCAGATACCTATTCTTACAGGAGATTATTTAGGCAGAAAGAACCTATCTTTGTCCTCAGCTCCCAGGCTTGCCATGTCTAAATACATTTTCTTTTTCCCAAGGTGAAAAGCTCCGTGTGCTGGGCTACAATCACAATGGGGAGTGGTGCGAGGCGCAGACCAAGAATGGGCAGGGCTGGGTCCCCAGCAACTACATCACCCCAGTGAACAGCTTGGAGAAGCATTCCTGGTATCACGGACCGGTGTCACGGAACGCGGCCGAGTACCTCCTGAGCAGCGGCATCAACGGCAGCTTCCTGGTGCGGGAGAGCGAGAGCAGCCCCGGCCAGAGATCCATCTCCCTGCGCTACGAGGGACGGGTCTACCACTACAGAATCAACACTGCCTCCGACGGCAAGGTAGGCTCCAGGCTGTGCAAACCTTGCTGAGACACTTGGTCTGCACCAGGTCAAGCAGTAGCCGTCGAACTGAGCAGTTCTGAACTCTTGTCACGGGGCTCATCATCTGTAGTTGCAATAGACTGTGAGATTCTGACATGGCTGGGACAAAACAGTTTTATTCCTTCAGCAAACTGTGTAATACAGATCAGTAGTGAAACACTCCAAGGGAGAAAATAGTTGAGTTAAATTAGAGCAAAATCTAATAAATCATTAGTAAAGAGATTCTGAGAATTCTTGTCCCTTATGTTCAAAAGATAATCTCTTTGACCGCCAAATCAGAGAAGTCAGCACCTGTTGTTAATAATCCTGTAAATATTAGGGACAAAATGCTTTCTGAGCTATCCTGCAGTATTTTTAACTACTGTTTTGATTTCTCTACAGTATTTCAGCGTGATCATTGGAGACGGGTAGGCACTTTCACTTTTATATGGGCTTTGTCCCCAGTTCCTTCATTTTTTCCCTAGATTGTTGTGTGCTGTAGCAGTGTTGCAATGCTGTGCTTTGTGGATGCTGCAGAGAAATGTTAGCATAAAAGTGTAGTTTTCCACAGATTTTTGTTTTAATTTCACGGAAACATTTCTACTGGCATTGGATTTCGGAAAACATTGGTTTTTAACAAATCTGTTTTAAGCAGCGTCTCTTTAGATCCTGTGCAAAAGTTGACGTGTGGGTCTGGAGCATGGCTGCTGAGGCTCTTCTTGCCAGCATCTAATAGATGACAGATTCTGTGCCATTAAATTACTTCAAAAGAAAAAAATAAAAGTAATCAATTATAGTAGCAGCCCACTGTGCCAAATTTTCCCTTGTCCTATGAGAGCTTTACTCTTCTTAGAGCAATGCTGACAGCAAAATTTTTAGTATGAAAATACAGGGAACCAGTACACCGAGTTTCCTATTTATCAGACTCAGCACTCTAAAACTTCCAGTGAGATAACCAGATTTTATTCAATGATAAAATACTTTTTGTCTGCTTCAGCAAATGGGTTGTAACTGAGACAATTCTGACCGTGTTACTTAAGGCAACGTATTTCCAACTTACAGTGCTTTGATTCTTCCTTTTCCCTCCCATGTAGACACTCTCTGTGGTCAGCATCAGCTCTGTGAAGTGCTGACATGCAGCATACTTGAAGGACTACATGGCAATCTGGAATATTATTACTCCTCCTGTCTGTGTAGTGGATATTCCTTCTATTCCCATAGATGCTGGCAGATGAGCAGTGCTCACGTGTGAACGTTTTGAACCGAAGGCTCCTTGGGTTGGTGTAAATAAGCCTGTGTCCGTGAGGAGATAGCACATGTTCTCCATTTGAGCTGTAATGGACTTTGGCATATGAAGGCTTTCATCCCAGCAGAGCTGTTTTTATCCCAGAAAAACAGTTCTGCAGAGCTCCAGTAATCCATTCAGGTCTGTGTTAGCCAGGTTAACTGTTCATTTTCCACAAAGTTGCTTTCATTGGTGTTTTTGAGAAAAAGTGCAGGTTGGAACAATTCACTAAAGCAGATCTGCAGCTCATGGTAGTTGGAAATACAGAATTGAGCAGCAGCAGTGACCGAGACCTGTGGCTTTTGGGTGTTGCAGGATCAAACAAAGAGGTAGCCACAATCCTCCTGATGCCATGCCAAGTGCCAGCATCCCTGCAGAAGGCGCAGTTTGCCATGTCCATGCATCATGTGCTGGTTTGCAGCCTGGCGTGTTAAACCTCATCGGTTTCAATTTGCGTTAACGAGCCGGGCAGTGAATTGCGACATCTTAGAGGCAGATGTGCGGCTGGGCTGGGGATGCTGTGCTCTTCCAGCACCCTGTCCCTGGCTGTCAAAGCTGAGGAGCTGGGAAGAGAAACAGCCATTATCCCTGTTTGTCCCTCTGCGGAATGGAGGCTGCTGGAGCAGGTCCTGCTCTGAGCTGCTCATGTCACACTCTATTTATTACCGGCTTCGCAGCAGATCATGGCCATGCCAGAGGAAAGCTCTTACCTTCACTGCCCTGAGCACCTGGGGCCCTCCCAGCCTGCTGTATCGTTAGTCAGCCTGTCCAGGGAATTTAATATCTCCCTGTGCTGCAGTAAGGATGAATGGCTTTGGTGGGATCATATCCTGTGCCTGGCAGAACACGCTTCAGGAGAAAGAGGTATTAGAGGAACATGTGGAGCAGCTGCTGCTCAGCACGATGGTGTGTCCTGCATTGTAAAGCCTTACCCGGACTTTTTCCTGGGGGAAAATTGAAGGGACTAGGAATAGATCAGAGGTTTGTACATCTTAATTTTAGTACAAATGATACTGAATACATTGGCATTCAACAACTTAAAAAAAAACGCCTCTGGGAATTTTTTCTTTATTTCCCACTTTAATGGGTCATATTTTTCTGGACCACCCTCTAATGTTTTGTTTTGTTGGTTGGGGTTTTTTTAAGGAAGGTATTAAAAGTGACCTTTCTTGATTTGGCTGGCACAGTGCAGCCAGTCATCTGGTAAACCACTTCCGTGGTACAGAGGATTTGGTTTTCCTGACCCAATAGTACTTGAGGCAAAGCCTCCTATTGAGTAACCCAACTGAATAAACAGCCTTGTCCAGCTAGTTCTTCAAATCCTGCTGTCCTCAGCATGAAGGAAGCAGGACTGGGGTCCTGCTTGAGTCTCTTTGATCCTGCAGTGGCTGAATTGGATGCAGACTTGAACCTTCATTTTTTGGTGTGGATGTTCAGTTTCGTCTGTTGAGTGGGGAGTGGGAATGCCATTGGTTTCAGGATGTGCTGAGGTTAGCATGGGCGAGTTTAACCACCTATATAAAATACCCAGCCAGGAAAAAAGAGATGTGGTCTGGTGGCAGAAGTACAGATGAGCAGCCCATTTGTGCAAGCAGAGCCCCTCGGAACAGGACTGATGTTCATGGTTTGTTTGATACACAAAAATTGACCAAATAATGTCTCAACAGCGTAGCCAGGAAGCAAACTGTGAGTCCCTACAAAACTCTGTCACCTGTGTAAGAATACAAGTCAGCAGCACCACATGGTTTTCTGGTTGGATGTCATCAGTGACAGGTTAGAAAAAACCTGCCTACAGAATAAGCATGTTTACTGGCGGAAGTTTTTCTTAATGTAAATGGAAAACTTCGTGAGTGCTAAGGCATAGAACGTTGTTCTTGTGGCCTGTTCTTGTGAGTCCTGTCCTCATCCTGCTACAGGTTTTCTCTGAAACCTTTAGCCATTTGTTTAGCTTTCTCATTCTATAGCAGGATCATACAATCTGTCATACTGAATACAGATATCTCTAATTCTCGTGAGATATAAGTTGTTACAAAACCGTGGGGGAGCTTCCTTCTCCATACCTCTCTAATACTTCCAAGTAATCTTGGAGCTCAGCTTTTTCTACATCCATATTTTTAGATTTTAATTCTCAGTGTAATGTGGGAACTGCTCATATCACTGCAAGTACTTCAAGTCATTCCAAACAGGCATGGCTTGTTTTAAATTGGGGTTGTACTGGTTAATGCTTGGTCACTCACACCGAGCAGCTGTAAAAGCCTCTTATGTAGTCACTTTTCTGTTCTCAGAACACCTGGTTTTAAGGTGATTTCATGTCTTTGACTTTGAAAAGAGTTGTAGGTTTTTGAGGGAGTTTTTTTAGCCATAATGTTGAAGTGGGATTTGGTCCAGTTACTTTACCAAAAGAATATCTGATTCATTTTGGTAGAAAGTTGTGAACATGCTCCCCAGGAGGTTGCCATTATTTTCCAGAGTCTCCAGTACAAAGACTTTAATCAAGTTTAACAGTGGTTTTGTCCCTTCCTGCAGACATTTTTTTTCTCTGCAAATGCAGCTCCATTTTTTGTTGGACATACTCTCTTATTGCTGGAGCCTCACAGATGCATTTTCTTTTTCCATCCAAAAATTCTGTCTAGGTGGAAGAAGCAGAATTTGACCCTAAGTCTTGGGATTTTTGGATGCCTGGCAGCCCCATCAACTTCCCAGCCTGAAATCCCAAACAGATGGCCACTGCACATACAGAAACTGTTGAGTGTACATCCAGTGTGTCAGAAGCATTTGGGAAGTTTGATTGCAGCTGTTGGCATGTGATGTGAGCAGTAGGACTAGTGTGTGGAATGCACAGGAATTTGGGTGCTGCTCTTCCTGCAAGCTTGTCCCTTGCCAGACCTTGGTTCTTTGTGAGAAATGGAGCTCTTCCATCTTCTGTGTCTGTTGTAGTCTAGACTGGGATGCAAAATGCACTTTGATACAAAGATTTCTCCCTCTCCTTCAGGTGCAACCAGCACTTTTCAAATAATTAAATTGCTAGCTTTTTTCACCTTGCCTGGCAGAAGACTGAGCTTGAGGATGAAAACTGGAAATACACAGCTCTGGTGGGAGGGAGTCAGTTGTCCATTATCTTTAGCAGGATTTTAGGCTTAAAATGGATCTTCTGTATAAATGTTAAGAAGGTAACAAATATGGGTTATCATGCCTCGCAGCAGGTTTTCATTCAGTGGTAATGATTTTCCTTCTGTGCTATCGATCAGTGCCCATCACAGGGATGGAGCAGACCAGCTCCCTGACTTCATGCTAAACCTCTGCAGAAGCTCAGGCCTAAAGCAGGGAAAGCTCTGGTTTGCCAGTGACGCTTCAAGGAGAATTTAGACAGGTGAAAATGTCATAGCCCAAACAGTTATAGTGAAATAGAGACGCTGAGGCTGACAACCCCCCCATATTTGCCAGCAGATGTCCCATAATCTCTACTGACCAGCCTTCTGAAAAAAGACATCTCAAGCAACAGCATGCCGGTCTAGTGCTATTTGCAGCCATTTCTGCCCTGTTGTTTTGGCAAAGCGCACGTATTTTCTCCTGAATCCATACCTTTCCCATGTAAGCATTGATTGTTCTGGGCTCTGGAGCTGGTTGCAGAGCTTGTGGAGCTCAGTTCCATGGCTCGAGTAGAAGCAATGCCACACTTTGCTTTCACAATTTTATGACGCAGTTCCCGTGTACGAGCTCTCCGAGGGGCATTACCTGAACGAGCTTTTCCCTTCCCCTTTGGTTCCCAGCTCTATGTGTCTTCAGAGAGCCGCTTCAACACCTTGGCAGAGCTGGTCCATCACCACTCCACCGTGGCAGATGGGCTCATCACCACGCTGCACTACCCGGCGCCCAAGCGCAACAAGCCCACGATCTACGGCGTGTCCCCCAACTACGACAAGTGGGAGATCGAGCGCACCGACATCACCATGAAGCACAAGCTGGGTGGAGGCCAGTATGGAGAGGTGTATGAAGGAGTCTGGAAGAAGTACAACCTGACAGTGGCTGTGAAGACTCTCAAGGTAGGACTTGATCTCGGAGTATTCCCCATCTAGCAGGAAGCAAGTTCAGGCTAGCTACCTGCCCTCAGTTCTGGTTAGGTATTTGTGTTGATGGTGGCTCTCCCTTTATGTGCTGTAGGCTGGAAATAGAGTATTTTTGAAAGAGCTTGATCCTCTTATGGTTTATATGATACCTATAACACTTGTATCTAAACAAAGGAAGATGTTAACAGCACAATTTTTACTGGAGAATGGATGAAACCTTAGAAAAGTAAATAGTGCCGCGGTGTCTCGCGTTCAGGGTGTGGTAAAGGTGAGCTGTTCACGGATGAACACACCAGCACAAGCTGGTGTATTAAGGAAAATTGTGGATTGTGAGTCAGTCAACATAAAATTCAAAGGCTGTGCTTCAGGGAGGCTTTACATGTTTTGATTTTCTGTCTTATGTGGTGTCTTTCCCAAAAGACAAGCTCCCTGTGTACCTGGAGTCTTAAGCAACTGTTCACAGCTGCTTCTTATCAAAAGACACAAGAGGAGGAAAAAGGGTATGCAAGTTAAGGTATATTAAAATTCATAAGTGGCTTTAATGAAGAACTGGATAATCAGTTCTGTTTCTGGCTCTGCTCCCTGATTTCTGCGTCTTGGTTTCCTTGTCTCTTGAAATGCAAATAGTGCTCTGTGAGTTCATAAGGTCGTTGCTTAATTCATCTATGTTTATAAAACTGTCTTGAGATCTTCTGGCACCATCTGCACACATTGCATTTGATTGCTTAATAGGAGTTTATGCGAACTTGACACCATGTTCTCTCTCCTCTAATGGGGACATGGTTTGGTCTTGCAGAAACAAACAGAACTGAGGGTTTCATTTGTTTCTTTTCAGTTTTTTGCAATGGAAATTTTGAAGTGGAGAGAACTGTGTAGATGCTTCAGTGTCAGGGGAAGAACCCTTCCTTGATTTGGGGAAAATATTTCTTCCTTGCTCTCCGAGCAGCAGCTGCCTCAGTACTTCTGGGTTGCCATGGCTGCAGAAAGTATTTTCATTTTGGCCTTTTCTGTACTCTGGAGGTTCCTGCTGCTGCTCCCAGTGGGGGAGTCCAAGTGCCGCTTGCACAGGGAGCGAGTGACATCTAGTGTTGTCCCTGCTTGGGATCGCTCCGAGCGTTGCGGTGCAGGTGAGCTGGGATGTGACCAGGTTCAGCAAAACACCTGCTCATACTAAGGAGAGCTCAGCTCGTTCCTGGAGCACTGCCTGCAGTAGCATCTTCCTGATGCTGGTTGTGGTGTGATGATTCCTGATGCTTTCAGGCTTCCCATCTTGCTCCAAACTGAAGTTGTTGCTTTCATTCTCTCCTCCCTAAAACCCACCAACAAAGACAAAATTGCATGTTATCCCATCAAATCTGTTTGTGCAAAGGAGAAACCTTAATACAGACCGCGGCTGTTTCAAATATATCAAATAAATATTTAATGAAACACGGCTAAAAGTGGTTCATAATGTAGTATGGAGCAGCATGTTCCACTAGGGAGTGTAAGAACAACCAAGAAGAGAGTTGAGAAACACTTCAACCTGCAATTATGCACGCTAAAACCATCCTTAAAAGCAAATTTATAATCCACCTTTTTTAAATCCATTAGTCTACTGCCTGACAGGTGGGATTATAGCTTTCTTCAAAGTTTTCGGAAACATTTTAAAATCACATTTATATCCCAGTTCTACTGGGAAAAACAAGCCTTTTGCAGTTTCTGCCCAAATCTGTAGATGACTCATTTTATTTTCCTTTGAGAGAATGTTTTTCAAAACTTTATGCGATTCTTCTTGCTCCTTCCCCATTTACCTCAGATATTTCTATACGAAAGATAAAGGAGAGCAAAGACTAAAAGAGAGGGGGAGAAAAGTCCTTCCAGCATCTTTTTGAATAATGATGCTTACGAACACCCATTTGTTGTTCAGTTTAATATTGAATGTCTAAACATAGCTCATGGCTGGCACAGAACTGGAGAAGGAGCGATCGAAGCAGCACGCGCTGTTCCTCAGTGTTTAACTGGGGAGGGCAAGACCGTGTTTAGGTGCTGAGATGTCGCCTGTTAAAATCCATCCCTGGCAGCTCTGTGAGTTGCACAGGACACATCAGTATTTATCAGGGTCTGTTATAACAGGACACGCTCTGAATTTGTGTTTTTACCCCCAAATTGGACAGGAGCACAAGGCAGTGGCTGCGGGGACAGGGAGCTCTGTGACCTGCACTGGACCAAGTGCAGCCGGTCGTGACTGTGACCACAGTGGGTTCTCTTGAGGGCCATTTAATGGCTGAGCTGCTGTGAGCTGGTCAGCTCAGCACATTTCTTACTGCTCACCACGGCTCTGCCGCTGCTAGGACTGCCTCTGCTTTTTCTTTTGATTTTTTTTTTCTCTCTCCTTTATTTTTTTCCCAGCAGAGAAGCCTGTGTTTTAAATCAGGTAACATGTAACCCTGGTGTCCCTTAATGCCATGGCGTGGTCCTTTGCTGTGCTGGGAAAATGCTGTACAGCCAGAACTGTTCTATTTCTGCTGTGGTTTAGTACAGTGGGAGCTGGAAGCCAGTTAAGCTTGGTCCTGTGCACGAGATCAGGTTTTCAGAGAGATCGTTGCTACACTGGTTCTCTGTATGTGTCCTTCCTATTAATATGGTCACTGAGAGGTAAGAAATTTCGAACTGTGGAGCAGCTATGCAAAGGACAAACCTTCCAGGGTTTGTGTAGCATGAATAAGACAAAGGCGTATTTAGGATAATTTTGCAACCTGGATTATTAACCCAGTTTCCTTTGCCAAAGAGAACAGTTTAAGGTTCTGCTCACAAGGACCTTTGGACTATTGGTTTTGACAGTGTGTTGAGCAAATCGCAGCTGTCAATCAAGCTAATTGGCAATGAATAGAAAATGATTGAATGGAAGTGTTGGAAAAATGTTCTCAGTGCTAAGTGCAGAGCGGGGAGCTGGCTGGGTCTCACAGTGGCAGCCCACTGTTATCGTTCTCACCAGCAGCAGTAAATCCTTTCCAATCCTTCCTTAAAACACTTTGTCCATGTAGCCTGTCAACATTAATCCATCAATGAAAAAAATATGGATATAGAAAGAAACATTGCTTTAGGAATAGATCTGTATTTTTGCACCACTTTGAAATGACCTTCTGGCCATTTGGGGCGTATTTGCTTCAGAAAATTTGCTTCTTTTGAGCAGGATTGTATCTTCCTTGGTTGTGTGCTGTGCCAAGTAACTTTGTGGCACCCAACAAATCGGTAGTGACACGTCTGCCCAGAACGGGTGCGTCATGGGTCAGGCTCTAAATGCCAGAAACGAATCTGTGAAACCTTGGGCTTTCAGTCACACAGTGGCTGCCATCGGTCATGCCTCCCTGACTGAGAGAGGGGATTTCTTCTTCCTGCCCAGTGAACCCAAGGGCCTGCATTTCAGCAGCCTCTCAAGCATTTGATTGTGCTATATCCTTTCTTTTATGTTCGTTCTTGTTCCTTTTCTGTACTTTTTATTTCATGTTATCTTTTTTTTTCTGTTAAGAACAAGCTTGTTTTTCCTTTTCAGCTCCTGAGTGTTCTTTGAGAGTCCCCTCACAAAAGGGATATGGATTTTCTTGCCCCAGAAAGCTCAGCTAGTATGAGAATGACAAAAATATGTATTTTTAAAATCATACAAAAAATTAATGTTTTTAGCTCCCTGGCTTTGTGTTGCGGCTACAGGGAAAAATTACCTTGAGAGAACTGTGGCTTATGTTGTCAGTTTGCAGTTCTTCTTGTGTCCTCATACAAAAATCTGTTCCTCCTTTGTGTACCCTGCCTTTGCCAAAGCTTTGCCGTTGTTCTGCAGGAGGATACCATGGAGGTGGAAGAGTTCTTGAAAGAAGCTGCAGTAATGAAGGAGATCAAGCATCCAAACTTGGTGCAATTATTAGGTAAGTGATAAATACCAAGCAGAGGGATTTGAACTAAACCCTTGTGCAGTGATACGGATGTTAAGGAGCAGATAAGCTGCTTACCATACCAAGGCTTTAAATACAGACACTTATTGTCTGGCAAAATTCACAATTTGTACCACTAATACATGATTTTTAATGATCTCGTCTCCCTAATGTTCAATTTGCCAGAGCCTGAAGCAGAAAATTAAACCCCTCTATTAACCACTTCCAAGCAGACTCCATTCTTTCCATGAGCCCCATTTTGCTGCCTTCTGGAGGTACAAATTGCCCTCGAGGACAAAACCTGAAGATTCACTGATGTTCTCCAGCATTCATTGTCAACTTTATGTTGTTCCCCAGGGGTGTGCACGCGGGAACCTCCTTTCTACATCATCACAGAGTTCATGACCTATGGGAACCTGCTGGATTACCTGCGTGAGTGTAACAGGCAGGAGGTGAATGCTGTGGTGCTGCTGTACATGGCAACTCAGATCTCCTCAGCCATGGAGTACCTGGAGAAGAAAAACTTCATCCACAGGTAGGAAAGACAGCGAACACCCTTGAATCTCGAGCACAGAATACCCCATGATGTATTTTCCTGCCTTTCAGGCTATCACAGCATTGATTGGTGTCATATATTTAACACACTGGGGCATATCTGACACAGTCTATTAACCTGTCCAAAGGATGGGTTTTCTCTCAGAGTTTTTCTCCTGCCTTTGAAGTAGATGCAGGTGAAAGACACATCAGTACTTACATATTTTGGGCAAGGCCTTAAATGTAAATTTAAGCCTAAAGTAATGGACTTTTAATGAACCAGATAAGCCACTGCCTTGTTTCTAACAGCCTTTCAAAGCAGCTGCAGTTGGTGATGCTGGATGTGTGCAGGTCCTTGCAGCAGAGTCACCCTCCGAGCACCGCCTCAGCCCCTGTTCTTTCTTGTTTGGTTCACTTTGTTTTCCACTGCAGGGATTGTTCCCTGCTATTGTCCAGATTGTGTATTCACTTTAATAAGCATCTCTGCTGTCTTAAAAGTCTCAGGGACTCTGACCTTTAAAGTGTGCTGCAATTATGGCTGGAGCTTTGCGTTCCTCGTCTGCAAAAATGGGCTCCTGGCAATATAATGACACATCCTGCGCCAGGGCTTGAGAGTGGCTGAGCTTTGTACAAGATGCTCTCGGTGTCGTAGCATGACCTTTCCTGCCCAATTAACTGGAATATGGAATTAGCACGTGTTGTTTTTCATAGAGACAAATATGAAGATCATGTGTAAAGTTCTAGGTGCTCCTCTAAGCCATGAGTTGCCTTTGCTGCTTGAAAGGCCTGGTTAAATGCTGCTATCAGTCAATAAATTGAACAGTGATGCTGCCAATTAAAATTTCCAGCCTTTGATATGCTCTGTTGAAAGGATTTTGTCCCTTCAGCCCGCAGGAAGTAAACTTTAAAAACTCCTTTGTGTGAATCTCATTTGTCTTCTCTGCCATTCATTTCATTTCCTCTTACTTCTGATGACCCATTTATCTCAAATAAATAGTAGCATTTTTCCTTATCAGCCATCCCCCATAACCACCTACCCAGTTATTTGAAGAGTGTTGTCACAATTCACATCCATGGATTCAAATGCTGGGCTCTGACCTCATTTAATGAATCGGGAAGGAGGAAGAATTTGATTATGGAGAGGAGCTTTTATTTAGATACACATTGTAGTAATCAGCATTGATAAGAAGGTACATTCAAAAACACTGTGAAATTTAAATGGGCATCTAGTAAGATGTACTTTTTTCTGTTTTTTAATTTATTCTGATTGAGCGGAACAAGCAACAGAAACAGCAGTGTCTGCCTCATATCTGAAGATCTCACAGGAGCTTCCTGGTACAATCAATTTTTGGTTCAACGTGACATAATCTGGAAAACTGTTTTTCACAAAACCTAATATTAGGAGAAATGTACTTCTGTGCTTTACATTTTTATCCTCCTGAAGCATTTCCAAGGGTGCAAACAGCGTGTACAAGCCAGGGAAGTGGTAAATGCTGTGTTCACATCTCTCACCTGCCAGGGTGGAGCCAGTGGTGGAAAAAAAGGTGGAGAAAAGGTTAAATTTGCTTATTACTCAGTTCTTTGAAAATGCCAGCACTGATAGCAGAGGCTACAGCAGGTTTGCAAGGCCAAATGCTGATTGTGAGCAAGTTGTGTGGTAAAAGGTGATACACCTGGGAGGAGGAAGAGCAGAGCTAAGAGGTAATCCTGGTGCTTGAGCAAGGACTGGAAAAGGAGTTCTGGAGAATGACTGGTGTTGTCTGGGGTGACTGAAGCACTACAGAGGTGGGCAAGAAGTGAGGAATTGAAACTTGGTTTATTCAGTGCTCATCCCCAGCTATTGATAACTTGAGCACTGACATTTCTTTGAAATATTTTTATCCTGAGGGTGGCAGCTTTTATTGAAAGTGAGGGGGCTTCTTGAAGCTCTCACTTCAAATTAGAAGGAAAAAAAAAGTTCGGATGACAGTCTTACGAAGACGGAATGGAAAATAACTTTCCCTCTTGTATGTGTGCGTGTAACTCCAGAATTTGTGTAATATTTGGATCAAAATAATCACACACGCCCAGGTTTCTTCGGGAACAGCAGGCTGCCTTGCTATCGCTAAAAGTGAGATGGTAAAGACTTCTCATTGCCTATTTTTGGTCTTCTTTTTAGGGACCTTGCTGCCAGGAACTGCCTTGTAGGGGAGAACCACTTGGTGAAGGTGGCAGACTTTGGCCTGAGCAGGTTAATGACGGGTGACACCTACACAGCCCACGCCGGAGCAAAATTCCCCATCAAGTGGACTGCACCAGAAAGCCTGGCCTACAACAAGTTCTCCATTAAATCTGATGTCTGGGGTAAGACTTTGCATGGACAGATTAATGCAGATGATAGTCTTCTTTTCCAGGGCTGTGGAATGAGGCCGTTGTGGAATGTTTCAGGAGGGAGCAGCAGGTTCCTTGGTTTGAGCCACGTTGTTCTATGAGCTTGTCAGAGTGCAGGAACTAATCTCTGCTTGAGCAGTGTCAGAGCAGAGCACAGAGAATGCCAACCTGACTGTATATATATGAGTTGCTGGCAAATATGAAAGTAGAGGATACTGTAGCGTTGATAGAAATGTATGAAATAGGGCTGGAGGGCACCAGTGCTGCTGCCTTGATGGAGTTCTGGCACAGGACTATGAAGTGATACATTGTTATGTAGCCAAAAACTTTCTAACTACTTCAAGGAGGAAAGAATCTGGTTCATTTTATGTTAAAAAAAATAATTATGTGTGTATCTGTCTAGTGATAGCTCCAAGCTCGTCTTTCTGCATTTTAAAAGAATAATCTTTGGAAGAGATGAGGAGAAGGAGAGGGAAAATTTGATGACAAATGGTTATTGAAGAGCCCTGAAGTGCTGGTGATAAGAGTAGGCTTAGCTAAATGGAGCTGTATTGTATCACATCTGACCACAGAAAATCTCATTGTACTTTTATCAGCCTTTCTTTGGGTTTTATATCTCTGCCATAGCTGCTGGTCAAATTCTCCAAAGTGCCCAGTGACATGAGATAGAAGTTTGTGGAACGTGGTCCCAAAGGCACTTGGAAAATGATATCCTGAGCATCTTCTATATATAAACCAACAGACAGTAGGGAAGCAGAGGTGAAGTTTTCTGCAGCTTGGGGGAAAATGTGCAGTGAAAGGCTTTATGTTGAAGAAACTTTTAGGTAGATGGCTGATGTAAAATATTTTGTAGGTGGAGGAGGAAAAGCCAAAACAGCCTCCCAAGGAGTATGTGGTTGCTGACCAAGGTGTTTCTGCTGCTTTGGGTTTCCATGTGGTGTTGGCTGCTGAGTATCTGCCACAGTCTTAGGACTGCTGTACTGCTGTGGTGGCTGCAGGATCCCTGTTGCATTTCAGTAGCAGAGTACTCGGGGGAGGAAAGATCCCCAAGGAATATGGGGTATCCTTAGTTAGGGTTAATGTAACCTTGGGAAGCAGAGTTGGGGCAGTGGACTTTGGGATCTCATCAGAGATCAGCTGTCCCCGGAGGCCAGGGCTGCTGCTGGGCACGCCAGGGTTTAGATGTTTTCACCTCACTGCCTCAAGACAGCAATCAAAGAAAATTGTGCACAGAAACGTCTAATGTAAATTACCCTTGGTGGCGTTGCCATGTAATGTGATGTGATTTCCTTACTTATGCAGAATTGTAATCACTTTCTCTTCAGGTTAAGAACAGAATAGGGTGACTGAACTAATTACATGCAGGTTGTTGAACTGGTGTTGGGTTTATTCTGTGTGCCTGACTCCTGAGTTAGCTGCCTGACCCCACTGCTGACCTGCATCCCCATCGACTGCTGCCGCTTGAATGCCTTGCCTGTTCCGAGACCTTTTTTGTGCTCTCCCTTTTCCTGTTCAGCTTTCCCTGGGACCAAAATGTCTCACCCTCACAGTATCTCATTGGTAGCAACTGCTGAAACTTTCATCTCGCTGCTGCCTCCCAGATTTCCCTTCCAGACCACGCTACACCTAAACAAGGGCACCCCAAAAACACTGAGCTATTAAAATGTGCGAGTCCTCCAGGGAGAGGTTGCAAATGAGAGGAGCTGTCACACTGAGGGAGCAACTGCAGTGCAGCAGTGAAGCGGTTTCAGCTAATCCACTGTGAAGTCTCTTAATTGTGCCTCTAATAGGACTTGAAGGATCTCAAGGCGTTCAGGTTTGAGACAACTGATACATTGAAAATTAGTCTAATTCTACCCTGTCATATCGCAGGAGACTTGTCTGTGCTGACGGAGAGGCTTGTTACGCTTCTTTAACATTTAAGCCGCTGCCGAGCATGGGATCTGAGCCACCCAGAGCTGGTCTAAGTGTGCAGCACTGTTTAGTGACTACTCCCACTAAACATCCTCTCAAATTCAAGATGAAAACAAAGCGTATTGATTTTTTTCCTCGCTTTTTTTTTTTTCCTTCCCTTTTGTTCTCTACTGCAGCCTTTGGTGTTTTGCTGTGGGAAATTGCAACCTACGGTATGTCCCCTTACCCCGGGATTGACCTGTCTCAAGTCTATGAGCTGTTGGAGAAGGACTATCGTATGGAGCGTCCTGAAGGCTGTCCTGAGAAAGTTTATGAGCTCATGAGAGCATGTAAGTGTTTCTTAGCCCTGCAAATGCTGCTTTTTAGCTCTGCAGGGGTACAATAAAAGTGCAGGGATCTGGCTATGTACAGCAAGGCATGAGAATCCCCTGCCAGTTGCAGGGAAGGTGCAGTGCTGTGTGGAAGTGTTTGGTTAAAACTGCTTTCCCCGGAGGATGAACATGCTATGAAACCAGCTGTTCATCTCTACTGGGAGCCCACAGGCCCGGAGAGGAGGTTTGTTGGGGATCTCAATGCTTCCTTTGTCTCCTTTTTCCTGACAACTTAAAGAAAAGCTTGTGCTCCAGGGATGAAGCAGGAGCTTCATTTGGCTTCTTGCAGGACTGACTGTGGCTCTTCACTGTGGCCTTTTGGGACGTGACTCAGTGCCTTGCACTTTTCCCCAGCAGTGCTCAGCACCTGCTGTCACACACTGACACCAAAACCTGATTTAGAGAGTGCTGGGTGTCTGCAGCTGTCACTGAGCCAAAGTGGTTGCAGACACCCAGCACCCTGTAAATCAGATTTTTATGTCAGTATTTTATCTCAGTGTATTGGAAGGGAACTGTGATTTCTGGCTCCTCCTGATGCAGGGTACTGAGTGTCTGCTGCTGGAGGGAAGTTTTGAGTGGTGGTGTGGTTTTTTTCAGGCTGGCAGTGGAGTCCTTCTGATAGACCGTCCTTTGCTGAGATCCATCAGGCCTTTGAAACGATGTTTCAGGAATCCAGCATATCAGATGGTAGGTCTGGGTCCCTGTTGGACCAGCAATTCCAGGGGTGGGGAAAGGGCTGACTGCATCCTTAACTTTGCCTGTTATTCATAGACTGCTTTGCAGTGAAATTCAGTCCTGTGTTATACAGCCTGGTGTAAATGATGTAGAAAGCAGTTATTTGTTTACATGTGGTTTTTTTTTTTTCTGGGCAAACATCTCATTTTAAAGGGCCAAGTGGCTGAATAACCCCAAGGAACCCCTGGTTTGTGTTGTTTGCTTTTCTTTTGTGCTATTAATTCCAAACGGAGCAATAATTTTTTATCTTCAGTTGATTGCAATGATTGCTTTTCTTCTATGCATTGCAGAGGTGGAGAAGGAATTGGGAAAGAAGGGCATGAGGAGTGTAGTGAGCAATTTCCTCCAAGCCCCAGAGTTGCCAACCAAAACGCGAACATCGAGGAGAGCTGCTGAAAGCAAAGATGCCAACGAGGGCTTGGAGACTGCACATGCTCGAGGCCAGGGGGAATGTGGTAGGTTTTAATTAAAGTCATTATTCCTTCAGGAAATACAGGGGGAAACAAAACGCACATCTAGCTCCAGGCCCTCACGTAGGCAAAGCTGTGCCTAATAACAGGTGCCATCTCTCTGTACCAGCGCTGTGTTTCTGGGTGACAGGCTGCTGAGTTTGCTGTCCTGGGTCCAGAACTCCTTTTATTAGTTTTTGCAAAGGTAGGTTGTTAATTCTGGGGCCAGATACACGCAGCAGCTGGGAGTGTGAATCCTTAACTGGCTGAGGGACTGGTGCTCTCCCTGCTGTTGCTTAGAGAAGCCCTTGGAGTTTTTTTAACTTAATGGCTGTTGCCTGCAGCTCCCTAAAGACCAGAGCCTGAGCACGGAGCTCTCTGATCATATCCTCTTCCCATTCCCTGGCAGGAGCTATCAGTGGGATCTCCCACTGCATCTGAGTGCTGGGTAATCTGCTGTGTTCAAGCCACTTTACACTACCACACTGCATAATTTAAAGCAGGGTGATAGCTAGGGTTTAGCAAGCCCCATAAGGGAGGTTTCTTCACTGTTCCATCCTACCAGATTTGTGCTTGCAGCACAGAAGAGTATTACTCCTGGCAGGCACCAAATATAATTTCAGCGAGGGACAAAGAGGTATTTACAGACTCTTCCATAAAATTAAACTTCCAATCAGTTTCTTCAGGCACTTACCTTCCATTCCGAGGTAATAAAAGCAGTGGTAAACGGCTGAATGAGTACAGGAGATTTGTATCTAGCTCTATGTTTGAAAAGTAAGAATGTATAATGAAATACAGTGGGGTTTTTTCCAGCTCCTATTGAGGCTGCCTCTTCTGACCATTCTTGTGACTGACCTTTTCTGTGTAATGTCAAATGCACCTAGCAGTACATGTTTCAGTAACCAGTGTCCATCTAGACAGAGAGGGGGGGAAAAAAGAGGGGATTTTAAATGTTGGAAAAAGAAAGTATCAGTGACTCAGGAAGGAAGGTTATTTACCATATATAGGAAATATAATTGCCTATTATTACAAGCTTTTGAAGTAAAATAATTTCATTTAAATACTTGAGGGTTTTGAGAAATTCAAGTACAGCAGGCATAATATGATTTTAACATTATGCTGGGAATCATTTCACTCTTTACTGTGAAAGAAATTTTTTCACAATAAAGTTTTATTGCAGTTTCCCTTCCAATTGTCAGTGTTTCCATAGTAAGTCCAGCAGCTGGAAGCTGATCCTCAGTGCTAGCTGCTAATTTTTTTTGGATTTCTGCAGCTCCACTGTGTCTGTACTCAGTAAGGCCATGGCTTGACTTTTCTGGCTGTCCAGGTCCCCCTGAGTCCTGTGGGAATGGTGTAACTGCAGAGTTCCTGTGCAAACGTGTTGTCCTCTCAAAGTATGCAACTATTTTTTTTTTCCCAATTCTCTCCCCTCAACCGAAATCCATTCCTCAGCCAAAATCCTACCCATAGCATGATGATCACCAGTTTGTGACTAAGAAGCATCCTTCCTTATGACTCTGCTTCATCTCCCTTCTTGCTGCCTAGTCAAGCTGTAAATGTATATGCTGCCCTGCAGGCATTCCTCCTTTGGATTAGAATGCCATCGGAGTGCCTGGCCTAGGAACGAGCCCCTCTGTCAGTCAGACACAGAGACCTTCAGGACTCTGTATGAATTTATTATAAACCATTATTCATTTTTAAGCACCGCTTGTAAGTGGAGAGAGGGTCACCCCATCGCTTCCCTCTGCAGCAGTGCTGCTGAAGGAGGCTGCTACTGCCCCTTTTCTCTGTTACTGTACAAAGCTGAGCATCTTCACAGTGCTACGACCTGAAGTGTTGTATCTTGATCTCAATTTCTGCTCATGAAACAGTTATTTCCATTCCCCACAAAGGATGACATCAGGAAAATGAACGAGGAGCCTGGGGATGGAGGTGGGTTACAGAGGTGCCTTATTAATTCAGAGGGTCAGCGATTCAAAAGACAGCAATAGCACAGGGACTGAAGCAAAGGCCTCTTCGTATTTATCTTCTTCACAGTGTGAAGTTTAGACAAGTCTCCAGATGTGAGGATGGGAATCTGAACACAAACATATAGTGTTTGTATGTCGCTCTTCCAGTCAGAAACCCACAGGGAAAGTAGTTTGGCAGCCACCTCAGGAATGAATGGATGCAGGATCACAGACCATGTTCAGTCTAGGAGTGAGTGTGGCTGCACTTACTTTATTTCTGCTCTGAAGCTGTGTCTGTTTAGAGAACCTGCACCTTTTGGAGGTGCTGCAGTGGTTTGATCCTGTAAGAAAATGGGTTGTTCTGGCTCTTGGAGCAACACTCAAAATCTCTTTCGTCTTCCCTTGCAGACCCCCTGGATCATGAACCTGCTATTTCTCCCTTGCTCCCACGGAAGGAGAGGGTGGCCCTCGAGAGCAGTTTGAATGAAGATGAACGGCTGCTTCCAAAAGACAAAAAGCACAATCTCTTCAGTGCCCTGATCAAGAAGAAGAAGAAAACTGCCCCTACCCCTCCGAAACGGAGCAGCTCCTTCAGGGAGATGGACGGACACTCGGAGCGCAGGGCGGGCGGGGAGGAGGAGTGCAGGGATGCTGGCAATGGAGCTTTCATTGCCCCCCCTGCAGACACAGCTGACCCCTCCAAGTTCCAGAGCCCAGGCAATGGGGCTGGTGTCACCAACGGGATTGTGGCTGGGAACTCTGGGTTCTTATCTCCCCACTTACGGAAGAAGTCCAGCACGATGAGCAGCAGTCGAGGGGTGGCTGGTGAGGAGGAGAGCAGTTCCAGCTCCAGCAAACGTTTCCTAAGGTCCTGCTCAGCCTCCTGTGTGCCCCACGGAGCGAAGGACACAGAGTGGAAATCCGTGACTCTGCCTCGGGATTTGCAGTCCACGGGACGCCAGTTTGATTCCTCCACTTTCGGGGGGCACAAAAGTGAAAAGCCAGCACTGCCTCGGAAGCGGGCGAACGAGGCCAAGACTGACATTGCTGTCAGGGGAACAGTGACCCCTCCTCCACGGCTGCTTAAGAAGAATGAAGAGACCACTGATGACGTGTTCAAAGATGCAGAGTCGAGCCCTGGTTCCAGCCCTCCCACCCTGACACCAAAACTTGGCCGTAGGCAACCTGCTGTCCCTCCTTCCTCCAGCGGGCTCCACAAGGACGATGGAGTCAAATCCAGTGCCTTAGGTACCACTGTGACGATGGACCAAGGTTCTGCTGCCAAACCCAACCCTGCTGGGTTCGTGGGGGCCAGCAAGGCTTCCTCTGAGGAGCCACGCCTAAGGAGGCTCAAGCAGACCTCAGAGTCGGCAGGGAAGGACAAAGGGAAGTTATCGAAGCTGAAACCAGCCCCTCCACTCCCACTGTCTTCATCCTCCATTGCCAAGCCTGGGAAGGTTTCTCACAGTCCCAGCCATGAAGCAGCAGCAGATGTGGTGTCTGGGCCGAAATCCAAACAGTTGACTCAGGTTGGAGAGGCTGCAGGCAGTGATGCTGTCAAGCCAAACCAGTCAGGGGAAGGTGTGAAAAAGCTGGGGATCCCCTCTGTACCAAAGCCACAGTCCTCTACAAAGCTGCTGCTGAGCACAGCAACCCCAGCTGCCTCTTCCTCATCCGTACCCTCCGCCCCAGGCGGGGACCAGACATCATCCACAGCCTTCATCCCCCTCATATCCACCAGGGTCTCGCTGCGGAAGACCCGGCAGCCCCCGGAGAGGATTGCCAGTGGCACCATCACCAAAGGGGTGGTGCTGGAAAGCACCGAGGCTCTACGGCTCGCCATCAGCAAGAACTCTGAGCAAATGGCCAGCCACAGCGCTGTCCTGGAGGCTGGCAAGAACCTCTACACCTTCTGCGTGAGCTACGTGGACTCCATTCAGCAGATGAGGAACAAATTTGCCTTTCGGGAGGCCATCAATAAGCTGGAGAACAACCTACGGGAGCTTCAGATCTGCCCAGCGACCGCTGGCAGCGGCCCTGCGGCCACCCAGGACTTTAGCAAACTGCTCGGCTCAGTGAAAGAAATCAGCGACATTGTTCAGAGGTAGCAAGAAACCAGGCTGAAAAACAAACAAGTGAATCAGTCAATCACAATGGGCCAAAGCCAACTGTGGAGAGAGTAACGTGTGGACTGACAAAGGAGCGGGGTGTTCAGGTTAGGGCTGTGCCAAGGACACAAACTGTGAATGGACACCCCAGCTCCGAAGGGCAGGGCTGTGTTCAGGAGGCACTTCCCACCCTCTGAACTCAGATTCCCTGTGTTTCATATGCTTGTAATAGTCTTATCTGTGGAGTTCCTGCCTTGTGGACTACAAGTCTAAATGCTGATGTCACACCATGCCTTTTTATTAATATTTTATTGTTCTGGACAGACCATTAAGACTGAAGCCAGACTGGTGGACACTGAGATGCCATCCTCCTCAGGAGGACTTTGTACTGCTTTTTTGTCCCCCTGCTTCTGCTCCCCTGTACATGAAGATGAGTGTTTGGATAGCAATATACCCACTGCATTTCTTGGGAGAGTTTGCCCAGCACATGGCCCTGGCCCAAGTCTGACATTTATCTGACAATAATGCAACAGATTTAGTGCTTGGGAGGGAAGGGGGAAAATTATTAATGTAAGGTTTTTTTAATGACAGAATCCTACAAGTGATGATTGCCCAAATTCTTCCTTTGATTCCACCTGTGACCCTTTGTTTCTGTCTTTTCAGTAGTTTCTCAGTGTTGCTGAGCTCCAGTGGATTGCTTGGGCTCACAGTGTTGAATGTCACAGCCCAGGAGCCTGTTTGCAGATCTCCCTCAGCAGCAGAACAGGCCTGGAGAAGTTTGGAGGAGGATGTGCTGTGGCACTCTCGTGATGTCTGACACTGACTGGGCTGGTGTTTGGGCTGGGGGGTTGCAGAGCTTGGGCAGCTGGGAGGGTGGCAGTGGGAGGAGCTGGCTTGGGCTGAGCTCTTAGACACCTCTGTGCCTCCAGCAGCCGTTCTGGCTGAGCCTGCACATCACAGTGGGTGAGAACTGCTGTGTCTCCAGTTGAATTTCCAGCTTTTTGTTTTGTGAAGGGAGATGGAGCCTGGCCTCAGCCCTCCTGCAGAACCCTGTGCTTTGAGGGGCTGTGGTGCCTGCCTTTCTGTGCCACTGGAACCCCCTGGGAGGAGCTCCAGTGCCAGTACTCTGGGGTTAAAAGCATTTCTACCTTCATGCCAGCATGGTTCCATCCAGCATCAAACAAGGATTTGTGAAGACTGCAGACACTTCTCTGGGGTGCATCTCCTGAGGAAGCTGCCACACATGCTGACAGCAAGACTCCTGGCCTTCCTTGCCAAGGTCCTGTGATCTTCCCAATTAATGCTGGGAACTAACTGTGACTCGTGACAGTAGTGAAAGAACAAGGTTTAGGGCTATTAACAGTGCAATTTAACTCCTCTTAACAGTTCCAAACATGAGAAAAACCCATTCTCCATTTTCTGTTCCCCTGTAACTCGTGACCCCTCTTGTGTATCTTAAACACTAATTGCCTTCAATTGTATTTTATGCTGTTCTCTTTGGAACTGTTTGTTTTGTATATGATTTCTAGTAGTTCACTCGTGTGTGTTCACGCCACTTCTCGCCCTCACAAACAGCCATGACGTAACAAGTGACAAATGTTCAAAAGAAAATACACACTTCTGCCACAGGCTGCCTTTAAAAATGTAAGAAAAAACCCAACCCCTGAATTGTCTCTTTCCTGGAGGTACTGTTTTTACTTTGATAACATATTGTGCCACTATATTATACATTTGTATCTTGTTATTACACACTTTTGTAGACTTGTCTTTTTTACAGTGTGTAAATAGCTCTGTCCTTCATCTCTGTGATACTTAAGGGGGTCGTTTCCCCTTTAATTTAGTCCAGTACAGATTGTTTCTGTACATGACTTTCAATTCTTTCTTCTCTCTTTCTCTATTTTCCATTTTTTTTTATTTGTTTTTTATTCCAGTCTCTCTTGCGTAGTATATTTAAAAATAAATCAATGTTGAGGAAAACTTATGTTTGTCTGTTAGTGAGGCTTTTCCAATCCAACTGAGTCCCCTTAGATTCTGCATCCAAAACCAGGAGTTGCCTGTTTGGGGGGTTCGCTGTGACCCTTCAGCGCAGTGGGATGGTCAGAGCTGGGCCAGCAGCCCTTTTCCATGTTCTTTTGATCTGGCTCTGAAAAGTCAGGAGGGAAAAGAGATGCACAGAGTAAAGGCTGTGTCATCACCTCTTTCAAATCAAAGACTTCGCTGTTGTCTTCAAGGAGATTTAAATCAGAGATTTGATGGAACTTTTCCTCTGTTAATGGTTTGTATTCTGCAATTCAGCTGCTGTTGTGTTTACCTCCTCCTCTGCTATGAAATGACCCATGAGTTTCTCTCCTCATACAGTTCCCTCCCTCTTACTTGGTTGCCCATTCTTATTTTTTGTTTCCCTTCAGCCTTTCTAGTAAATCTTGAGGGGGGAGGGACGTTTCCAGGTACTGAGCAGCCTCTAAAATGAGCCACTGCCTTGATTAATGAAGATGCTAAAGACTAAAAAAAGGATGAGAAGGAAACAAGGGCAGGTGACAGTGTGTGGTGTGCCTGAGGTCCCACAGTTCCACAATGATGTTTTAGGGTTATAACCCGGTTCTTCCCGTTTCTAATCCCCTCAACAAGTTCATGGGGCAATCTGTGGGTCCTGGCACTGGGATCTGCTCACTCCTGGGCTGGGGGAACAAGGTTCATCAGAAACCGTGGCCTGCTGTGGCAGCGACTGTGTTGGGCTGCTTCTGGTGAGGCTGAAGGAGGTGAAGGAGAAGCAGGAGGATGCCCTGGTGAGTGTAAACACAATCAATGGCCTGCACTTGGCAAGGCACAGGCACAGCAAAAGGGGTCTGCAGTGAGCAGAGCCGCAGCACTCTGGGAGTTCTGGGTGGGATTGTGACCAAGACCCTGGCAAAGGGCAGCGCCCAGACTTGAATATGGTGAGTAGTTGTGAGCTGAGGGAAGATGGAGAAGCTTAACCTGCCCCTAAATGCAGTCACTCCTGGTGATCTCCATCTCTGCTGGCTTGGGGGCCAGTCCATGATGTCGTGGGAAGGCAGAGGCTGGTTGACCTGGCTGGGGAGAGCCCCCGGATCTGTGCTGTTGGGAGTGAGAGAGAGGGGATTAAAGGCTAAATTTAGCTGAGTACAGTAGGAGTTGATTTAACAGATCGATGCATTTAACAGTTTGATTGCTCCAATTTTCAAGGCTATTGAGCTTGAAAGTGAGAGTGCTCTGGGGGAAAAATAGCTGTGTTTGTGGTTTTGTTTTGGGTTTTGTGTCGTTGAAATTACAATGTTCACTCTTTTAAGTTTTCCTTTAATGTCATCTTGCCTTTTGTTGAGAAGTTGCTTGTCACAAGAAGTAAAATTTGGTCAGTGTTCTGTGCTCACTTTTTCTTACAAACCCCATGTTTTTATGGTCAGGTTGGCTTGGCAGCCTGGCTGGGCCAGTGGTGTTTTCAGATGTGCTGGACCACTGCCTGTCCCCTGGGATGGTCAGAGACAGCCCACAGCCTCTTCCTTGCCTGACATTCATCCTTCCACAATTGAAAAGAGAGGAAAATACACCTAAGCAAAGTGTCACCTCTGAGGAGAGGGCTCCTGTCATCACCTGTGCATCCAAAAGCAGGCTGGCAGCAGTGGGACACACTCCTTGTCCGAGGATGAGACCTGGCCTGGATGAGCTGCTGAGAATGATGCTCCTGGATTGATTCCTGGTCAGTCCTGATACCTTGGCAGTGCCTATGCCCCTGAAGTTGTGGGTGAGGAACAGCCCTCAGTCATTTCAGTGCAGAGGCTGGGCTCAGAGCTGTCCTCCCTGGCAGTGCTGCTCAGTGCTCCCTGGTAGATCCAGCTCAGCAGAAAGCTGACCTGCAAACCAGGCCATGCTGAAGGTTTTCCCAGCAATCGCCCCCCTGTTGAGGGTTCTTTGTCCTACCATCTATTCTGCTGGTAAAGGTTCCACCTGTGCTCCTGCAGCCAGCATGACCCAGTTATGATACACAGAGCCTCTTCATGAGTCCCTCGGATACAATTAAACCGTCTCTTCCTCTGCAGAGGATCCTTTGGGTTTCTGAGATTCGCTGTTCCTGCTCTGTGTGTTTGTAGTGCTGCAGGTCTGCCTGGGGTGGAGGAAAGGTGAGGGGCAGCCCATGGGGGTGGAGCAGATGAGCAGAGGCCAGGGCAGGGCCGAGGGCTGTTAGGGTGAAGGTTAGCAGGTTGTTTCATGGAGAGTGCCAGCGGTGGTGGCAATGTCTGCATCGGCTTCTGCTGTATCAGTGCCCTGGCCATGTGTAGAGCAATCCAGGGCCTGTTTGATCCAGCTCCTTATGGATTGGTGTGAGGGTGGGTTCTGAGCTCTCAGGAGCTGCTCCCTTCAGGAGGAGAGGAACTGGGAAGGGGTGAAGCTTCCTGTGGGAGCTGAGTGGGAGATATCGTGCCCAGTGCGCAGGGGTGGGCTTTCCAGCCCCTCAGGGGTCGTTCTTGGCATGTTCCCCTCTCCTTCCTCCCAGGCACACCCCCAGGCTCCAGGCAGTTATTTTCCATTCACTTTTACCTCCCCTCCCCAGCAGCAATCACCAAGGAGCAGTAATCAAGAGCCTGGAACGCTGCCTCTTCCCAGGCACCCTAAGGTGTGCTCAGGGGAGTTCAGGGGTGCCATGGCCCCTCACCTGCCCCACATCACAGCCTGGCAGGAGCCCCTTTCCGGACAGAGGGTGAGGAGGGTGATGGCATTGCCCCAGTGGCATCAAGGAGCCCTGAGGAGTTGGGGGCTGAGCCCGACTCTGTTCCACCTGCCAGGTAAGTGCTCCAATTTTCAGTGAGTTCTAGAGATGTTATTGCACATCAATCAAAGCCTCGTTATGTGTGTGCTTTTATGAGGCTCTTCTGAGCCTGTTCCTCTCCCGGACTTGAATGCAGGAGCCCAGGCATCCCCGCAGCCACAGCATTGCCCAGCAGGTTTCCTTTCCCTTTCCGCAGCACTCGGTGCCACTTTCCCCTGCAATGATCCATCACAGCAAAGCCAGGGATTTACCGGCCCTCACTAACCCAGAGTTACTCCAAAACTCTTCCCCCTTCCTCCCTTCCATTCCTCCCCCCGACTCCAGCGCAGGGTAAAATTGATCAGTGCGTGTTTATTGATGGTGTGAACACTCAAAAGAAAGGGGGTGGGGGAAGTCGTTGCCATAGAAATGTCGATAAAGCTCCGTCTCCGCTGTATGATGCGAGCGCGGCGCCTGCGTCCCGATCCAAACAGGGGGCTTTTGGTGGGGCGGGAATTGAGAGGGATGCAGGCGGGTTTGGGGGTGCCTGGGGTGGGGGCCTGCGGGTTCTCAGCCACCCTGAGTGCCGTCGGTCGCTGTTGTGCTCCCCAGCGTGAGTCGGTCAGGGCAGCAGGGATGCAGGGGCAGGAAATGCCCTTCCTCACCTTCGCAGCCGGCGCCGTCCTCGTGTGAGGGCCAAATCCTGGCATTGTCTGTGTCCCTGCAAACCTGGAGTCCCTCTCGTTCTGCACTGTCATGACGAGCCCGGTCCCGTGCATCCATCGTTCCTCCCTGGACCTGCTGCCCCACGACTGTTTTCTCCTGGGTTCCAGTTCCCTCCATTCAACCTCAGTCACTGCTCCCTGCTGCCAGAACAACTCGTGCAGCACTGCATTAAGTGGTCTGTCTGCTTGATGGATATTACAATGCACCTCTTGCAGCCTGATTTAGGTTTTTTTTTAATCTTTTTACTCCCCCAACCAAGTCCTGCCACGGTCTCTGATTTTTGAGGGTGCAATTTAGCGCTTGCAAATCATCTCCCGGCTCATTTTTGTGCCTGCAATGAAATATCAGCAGTGGCTCAGTGTGTAAGTTGCCGTTAGTGCCTGCAGCAGGTAGTTAGAGCTCTGATTGCTGGTACCTCTGGCAGGCACGGAGGAAACATGGGCATTGGCAGGGCTACATCTGCCCAAAGGAGGGGAAGGCAGTGGCTGGGCAGTGGGGCTCTTCCTGTGCCACTGTGGCTGTGCTGGCTTTTGGGGCTAATGATTCCCAAAGCTGCACCACTGGAGACCGGACACCCACCAAGCGCCTCTCACTGGTCCCGATAGGTGCAGAAGTCCTTGTTTCAGTCCTTCTGCACCCAAGTTCTGCAGGAGTTACAGCTGGGAATAGGTGGTGACGAGACCAGGTAGGTGTCAGGAAGGGCCAGGCTGTCAGGCAGGAGCTGGGGTGGTGTGACAAGCACATTGAAGGCTGGCCATCACTGGCTCACCCTGGTGAGGAGTCTGGGGATCGGGGCATGAGCGGGGCAGTGGGGCCATGGCAGGACTGGCCATGCCAGGGCAGGTTTCCGTGCTCACACCAGGGGTTGCTAAGGACAAGATTTTTTCGAGCCCTGCTGCTCTGTCCTGGTTTTGCAGGCAGGAGCTGCCTCGTGTAAGAGGCATCTTGACACTAAGCAGAATTTGCTGCCGGAGGGACTTTTCCTTAATAGGCAGGAGAGCAGCAATTCGGTGGAGAGCTCTGAGGGACCCTCTCCTCCCTGATAGCTGGCCCTGGACTACAGGCAGTCCCTGGAGACTGTCACCACCAGGACTATCCTGCTGTAACCCTCCAGCCTTGCTGCCTGGCCCTACTGCCCGTCCTGTTGTGCCACCCCTGCTCTGCCAATGCCCGTGTGCCATCCCTGCTCTCTGCCAGCTCTGCAGCACTGGTGACCCAGCACTGGGCCCTTTCCCTGTGCCCCAACAAAAACTCTGTGTGACCAGGGAATAGATTTGGTGAATTCTCTTTAAGGCACCCTCGTCTTCTTCCATTGCATCGGTTGGGAACAGGGATGGGAGATCTAGAGCAGAGCTGGGAGTGGAGCAAACACAGCATCCCCCCTCCCCAGGGCAACCCCAGCAGCAAAACCCCCCCATACCCTTTTGTCCGAGCAAACCCGGGTGAGACGGAAGGGAAGGACGGGACGGGGTAACCCACAGGAGGTGGGGAATCAAGTCCAAGCTCTCATCTCCCGAAGCGGAAGGTGAAGCCCCCTTTTTTCCTGTTGTAGCCGTTGATCTCCTCGGCCAGGTTCCCCAGGGCTCCGCTGCGCTTCTCCCCTCCGACGGGCAGCAGCTCGGGGCCCCCCCGCCCGCCCGGCCGCTGCCCGGCCCCGGCCGTGCCGTATCCCCGCAGCTCCCGGGCGATGCTCAGCAGCGCATCCAGCTCCTCACTTCGCCTTCGCTTTGCCCCTGGCCTCCAGCCGGGACCCCGGCCCTCAGCCGCCGTTTGCCAGCCGGGAGCGAGCAGAGCCCCTTCCTCGGGGTCTCCGGGCTCCCACCGTTCGCCGGGAGGGAAGCAGGCTCCCAGGCTCAGGAGGAAGAGGCATGACAGCGAGTAGGGTGCTCTCATCTGGGGGAAGCACAGGGAGGGGAAGGAATGTCAGTGAAGCACCGAGCATCCTCGGGCAGCGGCTGAGGCAGCAGCACGGGCTGCCCTGGGCAGTTCCCCATCCCTGCTGCGCCACCCCCAAACGAGCCCCGCCGCCCCTGCTAGAGCCCCCCAGGCACCCACTGCTCCTTCTGCAGCCTCCACACCAGCACCCAGCACCAGCGGCGGTGCTGGGGGTCTGAGCTCCCCCGCTGCCTCCTCGAGACCCGCTGCCCTTCATCGGCAGCAAGTCCGTGCTCACTAATTCCAGCCTTGCAGCTGCTCCGCTGGTTCACAGCCGGGCGCTGGGCTGGGGGCTGAGGGGGCTGCGAGCCGGGCAGGGCGATGGGCTCCGGAGCTGCCCGCTCCTCTTAGAGGCACCGCGGGAGCATCACCCTGATCGTCCCCAGGAGCGGGTCCTGCCCGCTGTACCCGGGTGACGCCGGGGCAGAGGAAGGTGCTCGACATCCCTTTGCTTTATGCGGCTCGGAGCTGCTCTAGCAGAGGGGTCTGAGCAGAGTAGAAGGGAGTGAAGTCCTGAGCCTCGTGCGGTGCCACAGGCAGGGGGTGACCTTCAGCAGGGGCAGGGCTGCTCTGCCTCCCTTCCTCCTCCCACAAAGGCTCAGAAAGAGGAAAACGGTTGTATTATTACTATCCGGAGATATTGCCTTAAAAGCTGCTGCAGGTGCTGGGGGCCAGGTGCCTGCTCCATGCTTGCCTAAGGGGGCTGTTTCTCACTCCTGCGCCAGACCCAGGTGCACTCCAGCTCCTGCCTGCCCTTCCCGACACCCCCGAGCCTGGAGGTTTCGCTTCGGGCTTCACTCCCTGCCTTTTTCACACCTTGCCTCTGTTCTGCTCTCTCTCTTTTTGCACCCCTTTGCCCGTCATGGAGCCAAATTGCTGAGTCTCATCCGGGGGTCTGGGGGTGCCGGTGGGTCCCCAGCTGCTTCCCACCAGTCTTTGCCTCTTCCTGCCTGTGCTGCCCATCGAGGCAGGGGTGTAAAGCAGGGACAGACAGACAGACAGACACACGGCCACCAGTCACTCACCTCTGCTCCTTGGCGCTGCCCAGTGCTGCCAGCCCTGGCACCTCTCTGTCCACCCTGCGTCCAGATGAGCGGCCAGCCTGCCTTGGGCCATTAAATAGCCACCAGCGCTGATTGCCATGTCACCCCTTGGACGTGTGGCCACAGAGAGAAGAGGGTGGGATCCTCGGGGAGGGGGCTGAAGAGGGGGATGGAGGGGGCAGGGGTTGGTGGAGCTGCCACAGTGGGAGTGCGGCAACGCCACTCGTTAATGCGCCGCCTTCGTTTGCTGCCTCATTTGGAGGAACAGCTGGGAGCTGGCCTTGTGTCCCTGGCAGGTGTCGGGGATGCTACTGGCAGGGAGGGTCTCATCTGGGGGCCTGAGTGTGTCCCCCTCACCTGGCTGGTGTGTCCTTGTGTGCAGCTCTTGGGGGTCCCACACATGCATGTGTGTGGTGGGTGCACAGGTACCACTGGAGACCCCTGCACCCCCAAACCCTCCCATGGCCTGGCCCCACATGGACATGCCCAAGTGCTCCCACCCTCCCTGGTCAACACACACAGCCAGCAGCACTGGAACATGGTCCCAAATGCACCCTGCCATCCCCTCCGGGTCTGTACTGGGCTGTGGCAGGGTGGGATGTGGGGTGGGCAGCAGGAAGGGCCTGGGGGCATATCTCGGTGCTCTGTTGGTCAGAGCAGGGAGCAGGTCCCTTTGGCACAGAGACCTGCCACCCTTCCAGTCCCAGCCCCAGGGCTACCCCAAGGTCCCACAGGGCCTGGATTTGGGCTAGAGCCCTGGGAAGCCTCCTCTGCCCCCTGGGTGTCCCCAGCTCTTGTTTTGCAGAATGGTTTCAGCGTGGTGGGCAAGTTCTCAGGGGTGCCATGCCACGAGCCTGGCACGGGGAAGGAGCCGTCACCCAGCACAGTGAGGAGCTGCAGTGCCCCGGTGTCACTCCCTTTACTGTCACCACAGCAGGTCCCTCTGGCCATGTCCCTGCACTGTGCTGTGGGCACAGCTGTCACACGGTGGGTAACGATGAGATCCTTTTATTAAGGAGTTTAGAAAGTCCACATGTACAGCGTTGGACACAGTCACACACGACCTAGACTTCACGGTACTGCTACACACCACGGCCTGGCCCAGGGCTTCTCTGGGAAGGTTCATGGCCATGTCCCAAACCACCAGTCACCCCTGCCCATCCCTTTCCAGGGAGGTGTCACCACAGATGGGTTTAACCTAATCCAGGGCCATGGGGCGATGTGTGAGCTCTTGGGAATAATCCTGGGAAATCCTGCACCTTGGCATGGATTAAATACCTCTCGTGCACGTCAAAACAAAGTCTCTGGGGGGTCCCAGGTGACACGGGCAGTTACACAGGGGTGTGCTACTGACAAACCGACGTACAGCATTCCCTCCCCAGCATGGCAGAACACCATGGAGGGGTCTGGGGAGGGGATGAGCCTTCCCAACCAGCACATGGCTCCGTGTGCATTCCTGCCCAAAGCATCAGAAAACCCAGCTACAGCTAATCCACCAAAATAACTGATTGAAAAGTAAAGATTGGTACAGGCAGGACCCTTTCCAGAGAGGCCCAGTGGAACACAGGAAGTTCCTTGGAAGCCATCAGGGCTCCTGCTGTTGTGCTGAGAAATGCAACTGCTGAGTTTCCCCAATTCCCATCGCTCCAGAAAGCTGGCCTGATCCGCTGCTCCGGGCATGGATGGAGCGGATAGAGCTGGTGCCTTCACTCAGAGCTCATCCTCACCTGAGGGCTCTGAAGAATCTCTCTGGCAGAGTAAAAAGCTGTGGTGATCCCAATGCATCATTTGTTCCTGTTTCCCTGTCAGGGCAGACAGACAGGGACTCACCCAGTAGGTGAGAGAGCTTGTCCAGCACAAGATCCGAGGTGGGGAAGGCTTAAAAAAAAGAAGAATCACAGAGAGAAGTACAAACCTGGCACAGTTGGGAAGCTGAGCCTTTGACCTCCCCATGCTTTAAGCCCCTCTGGAAATGGGGACAGCAGGAGTTTTCCTCCCCTCCTCAGTCCATCCGTCTGTCTGATGGTGTTTCTTGGGGCCAGGGCTCTGCTGTAGCACAGGCAGAAAATGATGTAAAGGGTGGCAGGGTTCCATGTGTCCCCTCCCCTCCTGGTTCAGAGTCTGCTCACAGTTGGTTCTGGGTTTTTTTTGGACAAAATCCCCCATTGAGTCCTTCCAGGGAGCCAGCAGGAGACATCAGTCCCGCACCCCATGGCAGCTCCTGCTGGGGCCGGCTGGTGCTGCCGCCCAGTTATCAGGGCCCTGCAGATGCTAAGCCGCACTCGGGGCCTCTTTTTTGCAAAACCTTAATGGGATTTGAGGAAATGAAAGGCTTTGGGTATCTGCAGGTGCCGAGCCAGTGCCGCGGCTCAGCTGGGGTGAAAAGGAATGCGGGTGCCCAGGCCAGGAGCGAGCAGAGGGGGCTCACTGGGAGATGTGGCTGTGCTGCCTGAAGGGTTTGGGGAAAGGTCACAGCTTTTGGATGGTGAAAGTTCGACATGAATCCGAGTGGGTCTGGTTGGGAGGGAGGGGCTGTGAAATGCAGGCAGAGCTGTGGTGGGAAGTGAGCCTTCCTCGCCTCCTCCTCTTCCTTGTTGTGCTCCCTGTTTCCCCAGCACTGCCAAAACAGCTCCGTGCCACGCTCAGTTCTGGGTGTGCGTCCTTGCAGCACTGTGCTGGCTCACTTTGGGGTGTCCCGACCTGCTGGGAGGCTCCAGGAGTCGGGACAGGGATAACAGGGACTAAGGAGCTGGTGGTCATCCCTCTCCAGCTGCGTTGCTCTTGCACGGGCAGAGGAGAGCGTCCTGCAGTCCGGAGAAGGAATCGCTGGCATGGTCAGGCTGACCCAGCTGAGCCCTCCCCATCACCAGTAGCACCATGGGGGAAGCTGGAGCTGTGGAGCAGCAGCCTCATCCCAGTCCTGGGGGTTTGGGGGGGGTTCCTCATGGCAAGTGCCTGCAGTCCCTTGCCAGCTTGGCAAGCCCACTGCCAGGTGTCAGTGCCCAGAGCAGAGGTGACCAGAGGTGCTCAGCCTGCCTGGGCTGCTGCATCCCTCCCTCCCTCCCTCTAGGCAGCCCCGTCCCTTCCTTGCAGGACCCTGCTGGGCACCTCTGCCCAAATCCCTGCACCCTCTCTGCCCCAGCCATGAGCACAGGCCATGGGTCACACTCTGGCCAGGACACCCGTTCTGGCTGCAGGGGAGCCACGGCAGTGGGAAGCAAAGGTCTGGCAATGTCTGTGGGTGCCCAGGAGCTAAAGTCACCCTCACCGGCAGCAGGTGCTCCCCAGGGGCACCTCAGAGGTGGGCAAGCCCACAGAGAGGATGGGGAGGATGGCAGCTGAGGGAATGGGTCTGCAGGGCAGTGGGGAAGGGCAGGGGACTGTGCACGGTGGGGGGGGGCTCATGCCATCAGCTAATTTTCCTCCCGGATGGGCCGGATCTTCATCTCGGTGAACTTGAGGGAATACTGCCAGCCGGTCCAGGAGGACCACTCGATGCCGTCGGCGTAGGAGCTGTGGTGGCCCTTGAGATACTGCCCGTTGAGGTTGGAGGTGTGGCAGTTGCGGTACCACCAGGCGCCGTGGTAGAAAGCGGCGCAGTTGTTCTCCGAGTGGTCGTTGTCCAGGTCCTTGGTGGTGAACTTCATCCCGTTGTGCTTCAGGAAGGAGTCACCTATCCCAGGGGAAAGGAGTCCTGATGGGCACTTCCTGCCCTTGGGCCAGGTCCCTGCCCCATGGGGCTCCCCTGGGCACCCCAGTGGGGCTCGTGTGGCGGGGCTCCTCCAGTGGGTGCCCAAGCGCAGCCCTGCTTGTGCCTCCAGCTCCCTGAGGCCGCAGGGGTGCTGCCAGAGGACACTGGAGCAGCCCAGCAAGGGGCTTTGGTGGCCGTGGGCTCCCTCAGCCCATGGGCCCATGTGTGCTCCCCCACCCCGCTGCCCTACC
Source organism: Falcunculus frontatus (assembly GCA_013398115.1). NCBI lineage: Eukaryota > Metazoa > Chordata > Aves > Passeriformes > Falcunculus > Falcunculus frontatus. Next base: position 887,393 of record VZRV01008784.1, read on the forward strand.
TGCTGTCCCTGAGTAGTCGGCAATGGTGATGGGGTACCCGTCCTCCTCGGGGTCGACAGAGAAGAGCCCCACGCCGAAGCTGCCGTAGTGGGCGAAGGCGGTGCCGTTGTCAAAGTCCTCCAGGTCGATGCGGAGCTCGTAGCTGCCCTGCACCGTCAGCAGGTGGATCCTCTTCAGCCCTGGCAGAGGGAAAGGGGTGAGTGTGGGGACCCGTGGGGATGGGGTGGCCAGGGGTCCCCGGGGAGGGGGTGCAGGCTGGGACAGGGAGCAGTTCCCACTTTCCACCCCTCGTTCCGGCTGCACAACCCAAGGGCAGGTGCTCAGCTCGGGGACAAACAACCCCTCCGTGTCAGCCCAGCCCGTCACTCCCAGGACACAGGTGCTGTCCGGGGGGGTCTCAGTGTCCCCTCCACCCCAAAGGAAACCCCAGGGAAGCTCAGACTTTGCCAGCCTGCCCAGGATCGAGCGTTCCCAGCCCCACACACCTAACCAGTGCTCTCCCGTCAGCTTCCCGAAGCCGTCCCGGTAGGCTTCCCAGCCACGGAAAAAGTTCACAGAGCCGTCCTCCCGCCGCTGAAACACCTGGGGAGACACAATGGGCATCAGTTGTGGGGCTGCTCCCAGCCCGTGTGCCCCAGGCAATCCCTCTGCTCCCCAACATGCTGCCCACTTGCTCTGCCACCGCCTAATTAGACACAGGCACAAATTAAAACCCGTCGGCTCAGTGATTACTCAGGGATGCTGGGGAGAGGTCCCCGGGGAAATGCTGGGTCATTGACTGCCGGCTCCCAGAGGTGGGTGAGTCGGTTCAGATAAAACCCTTCACCGGATCCTCTGTCTGGAGATGTGAGCAGAGCTCAGGAAACCTGCAGCTCCTTGGGAAGTCGTCGGGTGTCCCTGCAGTGGTGGACACCCTGCGCCTGCCTCCAAACAGCCCGGCTCTGCTACTGCACGTGGGAGCAGAGACACGGACGGCATGACCCGAGGTCCGTGCTGCCCGGTCAGTGTGAGCTCTGCTGCCAACAGTGGGTGCTCAGAATTATGTAAAAACCCAGCAGCTGATTTCTTCCTCCTGGATCTCCTTGCTCTCCTGGGCAGGCACCCCATCATAAAGCATCGTCTCTGTGACAGCCTCATTAATCTCCCAGAGAAATTAACTGTGGGGCACTGACCGCCCCGAGCCCTGCAGAGCCCCCAGATTTCAGCCAGATCCCAGGGCTCAGTGCAGCTTTTCTGCTCGGAGCCTTTCCCTTTTCCTCTACCATCTGCTCATCGACGTGTGTGTCCTGTGCATTTCATCCCCTTTTATCCATAGTTTTTGGTTTGATTTATTGACAATGATCCAGAAAATGCTGCTTCATGCCCGACCATTTGAACTTAATTAAGCCTCCAGCCCTCGATTAATTGCATTAAAGTTGGCTGAGCAAGCCCGCCCCACTCCCACTGAGCTCCGCACTCCCGAGGCTGTGGTGAGGACAGCTGGGGCACTCAGTGATTTAGGCAGAGCCATCCCATGCTCTGGCAGCCCAGGGGCCAAAGGACCCCATCTTCAGAGCTCGGCTGCGTTGCCGAGCTGAGCTTCCAGCATCCCAGGATTGGGGAATGAGGATGAGCCCTGAAGTCAGCTGGGAAGACACCATGCTTTGCTCCCACTGGCTGCTCCTGCCCTCTTGCTCATGCCGGGTTTCATCCCGGCATGTGAAGCAGAACGACCCCACTGGGCATGTGAACCTCCCACTGGTTTGCCCTTCCCCAGACAGGCATTTTTGGGGCTGCGTGTGCCAGCTGAGGTTCCGGCACACTCCTGGGCACGGCACGGCTCTGATCCTGCTGTACTTACCTTCTAGAATTAGAGCCTTAATTTTTATCCCTGCGTTGAGCACTTGAGAAGCTGTGGTTAAGCCCGTTTAAAGGGGCTTTCTTCAGGCTTGCTGGGAAAGGGGGACGGCGTGGCTGGACAGGGGCCTGAAGCTGATTTTCCCCGGCCAGCGTCGGCTCCAGCGCTGCCGCGTGGGGAAGGCGGTGGATGCAGCACCAATGCTCCCTCTTAATCGGCTTTGACTCACAGTTGTAAATAGGCCAATTGCCTGAGTGGTGCCCAGGGACGCATGGGGGACAGGGCTCCATTGGCTGAGCCTTGACACGGCTCAGGAGTCACCCTGGAGGAGCCCTCGGTGCCGCACTGCCCACCAGGCTCAGCCCCAGGGGGCTTGGAACCAGGTTGGTTGCTGAAACCTGGTGAGTGCTGGAGGTTCTGTGTCCTCCCGAGTCTTCTGCTCCATCCTCATCATCTCTCATGCACAGTCCCTTCTGTGCTTCTTTTGTGCACCCACCATGTGCAGGCAGGGCTGTGGGAGCCTCCTGCTCACCCCCTGCACCGGGATGCTGGGAATGCTGGGGTGACCTGCAGCCTCATCGTGCTCCCAGCCTTGCCTCGCTGCTCTTTTCCTCCTCATCAAATATGCATCAGCCCCTCTTAAGCAAAAAGGATTTCCCTCCCTTCTTTAAAGGCAAGGCTGAAATATTTATCTCCCTCGTTCTCTGCCTCCCCCAGTCGCCCTTGTGGGGCAGGGACAGGCTACTGCAAAGACACCAACCCAGAAAAATGGGTTAAAAGTGGAGAAAAATGGGAGCACCAACCTGTGCCTGCCACAGCACTGGCAGCCTCCTCTCTCTCAGCCCCACCAAACTCCTGGTGGGCTCTAAACTCCCCGTTCTGGGGACCTGCTCAGCCATCACTTCTGCACCACCGCAGTGCTCAGGCTCCTGGTCCAGTTTTGGCAGCCATGGTGCAGACCCCACAGCCCTGTCCCCGCAGCACAGACCCCACAGCCCTGTCCCCAAGGTGTCCTCTGATCCCAGTCACAGCAGGGAGACCATCCTTGGGCTCAGCCAGGGAGAAAACTCTGAGCATTTCAGAGCCAGTCTCCAGGAAGTGCCAATCCCGTGGGACAGCCTGTGAACACCACAGCTGGCAGCACTGCCCATCCCAGGAACTGCTCCTGCCTGGCCCTGCCAGCAGAATTGTCTCATCCTCGTTTGTGGTGACACATAAATCACATCCTTTGGAAACAGCACGTGTTTCTCCAGGCTCCTCTCACCCCCTGCTCAGTGTCAATGCACCAGTGTCTGCTCAACCCCCATCCCTCTCCAGGACCCCTCCAGCAGGGGATGACCAGGCTGGTGAAGCTGTCCCCACCAGTGTCCCAGCACGGCAGGTGCTCCTGAAGCTGGGAGCTGTCACTTAATGTTCCCACAGCCCTTGTCCTGCTGGCACAGCCTTTTCTTCTGCATCCTTTGGCTTTCCCACCATTTCCCAATACACACCATACGTGGAAATGATGCCAAGGCACATAGAGCGCTGTTGTTGATGGAACTGAGACACTGATCCCAGGGGATTTTGTCCCAGATGAGCAGCAATGGAGGCTCGGGGGCACTGGGAGGAGCGTGGGACATTTGCAAAGACATTCTGAAGACAACATCACATGAAAAGGCAACTTTTTGAGGCCTCCTGGGATGCTGAGCCTCCCCTGACCTCTGTCATCCCGTTATTACTTTAATAAAGTGCCAGAGGTGAGTGTCCAGGGGGTAGCTGGGCTGGGCAGTCACAGGGCAGTCACTGCAATCACAGTCAGTGCTGGGCACAGCATTTGGATGCTCCCATCAGCACCGGTGGGCACTGATCCAGATCCACATCCCCACCAGCTGCAAACAGGGCCCTGCTGCTGCTGCTGGGCAGGACCGAGGGGGGACAAAGCAGCTGTGCCTTGCTCAGCCTTCCCGAGGACAGGGAGCAACCAGAACCCTGCTTCTGCGGATCGTGCCATGGGGACAGTGAGGTGCTGCGCTCCTCCCCCTGCCCTGCTCCCCATGGCCTCTGAGCTGTCCAGGCAGGCTAAAGCTGAGCTCAGCAGCTCCCAAGCTCCCGAGTCAAAATTGATTCAGCTGCTGCCATCGCTTCCACCCACCCACCCACATGCAAATAAGCCCAAATGTCAGGAGTAATCGCTCCAGAGAGGAGGAGGAGGAGGAGAGGAGGGAAGGAAGGGAGGGAAATTTCCCAGGCTCTGCAGCACGGCACCCAGCTGTGCCATGGCTTACCTGGAGCCTGGATCAGCCAGATCCCCACATCCCCAGCCCCTGGGAGATGGCTGAGACAATCCCTGCACCCAAGGGGCTGGAGGCACATTTGGGACCCTGTACTGCAGAGCAGCCCCAAGAAACAGGTTGGGGTGGGCACCCTCAACCCTGCTCTGGCTGTCTCTGGACCACTGGGATTCAGCCCCTGGATGGGCTCCTCGCCCCATCAAGGCAGCGCAGAGCCGAGGTGTCTGTGCCACTCCACTCCCAGACTCCCCGGTGCTGCCGGGCTTAGAATCACTCGCTGTGCCCCCAGCCCAGCCCGAGCCCTCCCGCCCGCAGCAGCTTTAAATAAGCCTCTGAGTGTCTCACTAATCACCTTGGGCTGCTCTTCAGGCATGGCTGGGGCTGGTGGAGGCTGTGCAGATCGTGCACGGGGTTTGCAAGGACCCTCCACGCCCTGAGGAGCCAGAAGGGTCCCTCCTTTTCCCTCTGTGAGTCCCCAAGAGCTGAGGTCCCGGCGCTGTGCTGTGCCTCAGTTTCCCCACTGGAGCTGCTGGTACCACCCAGACACCAGAGGTTCCTCCTGCCCAGGGTGGGCTCTGGGAGGTCGAAGGCTCATCAGTGCCTGAGGGCAGGGGGGCTAAGCTCCATCCTGGCCCTGCTCAAAGCTGCTTAGGGGAATCAGATCGTGGGGATTTGTTTCCTAGAGCGCCCAGCTGGAGGGGTGCTGGCCAGCTCGGCTCACCCAGTGTGTCCTCAGGGCAGAGGCTGCCTGCCCGCCCCTCCTGGTGAGTCCCCACCACCTCCTGGGACCCCCTCTCTGTCCTACTGGCAAACCAAGTGATGCCCTCCAGAGTAGGGGGGCTGCTTGTACCCAAGTGGTCCCTGGGGCAATGGGAGGCTCCAGGCTTGGGGCTGGCAGTGCCGTGTCCCCCCATCCCCCTGCTCCCTGCCCCCATTACTGTGATTACGGGGCCATCGCAGCCACTGTGGCAAAGTGAATCGGACAGGGAGTGAATCAGTGCAGCATCCGAGGTGCCCCGGGCACCCCGGCCTTGGATGAGGCCAAACGTGCTGGGTTTGGGGTCTGCCCTGAGCCCCAGCACTGGCTCCCTGGGTCCACGAGGCAAACACAGCCACATGCCCCATGGCACAGCTGCAGCCATGCTGTCCCCCAATCATGCCCCAGCCCTGCTGAGAAGGACAAATTCCAGTGGTGGCATCCACCCCCCTGCCTGAAACCCCCCTCCAGCTCCAGCCAAGCTCCCCAGTCCAGGGCAGGGACTGGGCTCCAGCTCAGGGCTCTGGCGGCACCACTGGGAAACTCTGGGTGCACAGCCAGGCCCCCTTGACATTTATTGCCCATCCTGATGACACATCCAAGTGTCAGAAGTGACATCTCCCACCCCTGGTGCAGGGCCAGCCCATGGCCGGCGGTGGCATCACCCAGTGTCCCCAGCGTGGTGGCAGCTCACCGTCCAGCCGCCCCCGTCTGTCGTCATGTCACAGTAGACCTGGAAGCCGTCGGGATAGTGCGTGGGGAAGATGGAGTAAATCCCATCCTCTTGCTGTCCACTCACATAGATGTCAAAGCAGTCTCGGGGCCGGGAGCCTGCAGCGTGGCATTGGGATGGGGTGGGACGAGGGGAAAGCTGGTTAATTAATGATCTAATTTAATGTCTTGCCATTTCTTCCAGGCTCCCAACCTTGCTTCCAGCTCTAGTTGGCAGCTTGGTACTGCTTTGCTCTTTCCCTCTTTTCTCCTCCGATGCTCAGGGCGAGCAGTGCCCAGGGGGATGCGGCCACCATGGGGACCCCCCAGGAGCTGGTAGGGACTGACCCCATGTCCCTGTGTGGTGGCAAGGGCAAGCTGGGACCCAGATGGGGACAAGGGAGAGCCGATGCCCAGGGAGGCTGTGGGTACGTGCTCCCAGCTCCAGGACAGACTCACTCAGCTGCATCTCATCCCAGTACTGAGGAATGTGACTGTTTATGCTGAGCCCGTGCAGGGCTACCCTCCACACCCCATGGAGGTGAATGGTGGCTCCTTGCTCTGCCTGTGCCCCTGCTACACTCTGTGGGGAGTAGATGGGTTTGCAGGGGTGTGAAGAGGCTTTTGGGCTGGTTTTAGGAGCTGCACGGTGAGAACCCCCCCTTCCAGAACACGCCTTCCCATCTCCCTCCTTCTCCACCTCCTTGCCAGCCCCTGCACTGTATTAAATCCCTTCTCCAGGATGGTTTGCCCCATCCTGTCTGGTTTTCTCCCTCCCACGAGCAGCCCCAGGCACACCCCTCTCCCCAGGGACTTGCAGGGATGCAGGCTCACCGTTGGAGCAGCCCCGGGGCCGCGCTCCCCTGGCTGGCGCTCGCTGCAGGTCAGCCTTGAGCCGGGGCCGGGCCCCGCCGCGCTCCTTCTGCAGCGTGTCCAGGACGTCACTGACGGAGCTCACCAGCCGAGCCATGTTGGTCTGGCTCTCTGAGAGCAGCTGTGGGCAGTGAACACGTGGGGGACACAGAATTGTGGTTAAATGGTTAAACCCCTTCCACATCCCAGCCCCTTGACCACTCTGCCTGCTCCCAGCACTCAGCAATGCCAGGATATGGGCTGGTGGGGACATAAATCCACAGCAGATCCCATAAAACATCTCTGTTGCTTTTTGGCAGGGGCCAGGGTCCAGATAAGCACCTATTGCCACCAGGGAGGAGAAATCCCCAAACCTGGGTGCGTTGGTGCTGCCCCCATGGGATAAGAGCATCTCTGGGCAAAGGACAGGGTGGCGGAGGCGGCAGGAATAGCCGTGTCCTGAGGCAGCCGCCAGCTCTTCATCGTCCCCCGAGGTGACCCAGGCTGAGAGAGTGACACGGGGTGGCCGTGGCAGAGCAGCAGGATGGGGAGGGAAGTGAAGCAGCGAGAAACAAGCAGCTCTGGACAGAGGGAGTTGAGTACCAGGAGGGTCAGGCATGGAGCACCCAGCCATGCCCTGGATCTTGCTACAATACCTGGCAGGCCCCTGGCATATTCAGGTAAGCATTTCAACACAGCTCACTGTGTTGAAATTTTGCGCTGGGAAATTTTGGGGACTGTGAAAAGGGGGGGCTAACTGCTGCAATAACTGTCCTTGAGAAGGTTCTGTGCTGTGCTTGGCTCTGACTGGAGCCCTCAAACTGGACCTGGAGCTCGGAGACCCCAATGTGGGAGGCTGCACACCCAGCTCACTGGCACTGGGGTGGTTTGGCAGGGAGACACTTCCCGACTTCCAATTCCTAAGCACCTGCCTTCAACCTCAGCTCCTTCTCCTGCAGTTCTCCCCTGGATACTGCGGGCAGGGACTGCAAGCAGCCAGGCCCCCAGGGACATTGGGACAGCAAATTCTATCCCTGGGGAGCCCTGCCTGGCACTGCCAGCCCTGGCTCACCTGGATGAGCCTGCCCTGCTCTCCCTGCAGGGCGCTGAGCTCCTGCCCCATGGCGCTGTGCCCCTTCTTGAGGCCATCACAGTCGGCACGCAGCTGCACGGCGTGGGTCAGCAGCTTGGCCACCTCGTCCGCCACTGTGACCAGCAGAGCCTTCTGCTGGCTCTTGGTGGCCTTGGCCTCGGCGTCGTGGTCGGTGACGGCGCGCAGCAGGGAGGTCTGCAGCCCCTCCATGCGGCCCAGGGTGCCGGCAGCGCTGGGGCAGTTGGGGTCGATGAAGATGTTGATGCGGGAGCTGTCAGCTTTCTCGATGGTCACCAGCGCGTTGGCTTCCTCGGGGTTGGTGCTGATCACGGGGGGCGACTCGGTGACGGGCGTGTGGTAGTGGTTCATGAAGAGGATGGCCCCCGTGACTGTCACCGCCAGGAGGACGGCCACCGAGAGCAGGACGGTGCACAGGATGTACCCACAGCTCATCCTCTGCAGGCAGGGACACACACACACCATCAGCACCCCTCTGGACAGACCCATCCTGTGCCCTTTCATCCCAGAGGTAGGGTCAAACCCGCACGGGCTTTGGGGGGTCCGGCAATGACGTTGGCCATGGGGGTGGGTGGAGGCAGAGGAGGGAGGGTGGGGACCCCAGGGAGCCCCGCGGCTCTGCCAGGGATGTGGAGGCCACGGGCGAACACCGAGTGAGCAGAGCAGCTAAACCCGCCTGGGAGCGGGGTATGAAATAATAACGAGAGCGAAGGCACGGCAGCTGCCGGCTTCCGCTGGCATGTTTTATTCACAGCGGTGATCCTTGGCTGGAGCAGCCCTGGCTCCCCAAGAGATGTGTGTGGGGCTCCCTGCTGCCCTGGGCACAAATATGGGGAGAAAAAGGGAAAACACCTCGTGTCCCTCACAGCTGGGACTGCAGGGAAAGCAACAATTGGAGGCTGTGGGTCACTGCTGGGGTCACGTTGCCCTGAGCATCGTGGCGACCTGCTCCGCATGGGGCATCTCCCAGCTATGGCAGGCCACATATCTCCGTCCCCCTTGTCTCCTCATTTCCTGCTGGAGAGGGGCAGAGCTGCTCCCAAAGCCCTTGGATCAGTCCCAGAGCCTCCCGGCCAGAGGGAGTTGCTGTGGGAAAGGTCTCTGAGCCCCCCAGCCCCTCTGGCAGCTCCGCTGCTGTTCATACCCATCAGTTCAGCCCGTGGGAGCTGCTCCATGCCCACCAAGAGCCTTTTTTCCCTGCAAAGCCTGAAGTGCCAGCACGGGCAGTACAGAGCGAGTGAGCTGCCACCCGATCCCGTCAGCTCCCAGTCCCCCTCCACCTCCCCTCCTCATTACACCTGCAGGACAGAGGCTGTGATTTTCCCCTGACCCTGGCCACAGCTGTCACAAGGAATTGCAGGGCTGGCAGCAAACTGCAGATTCAGAGAGACAAAGACTACTTTCCCCAGAAACGAGGGGAAAATTGCTGCATCTGCAAAGATTTCCCAGGCCCTGTCCCCTCCCGTGCACATCTATCTGGAGTGACACCTTCCTTCAAGCACCCTTCATTTCATTCACGCTCATGCAACCATTTGCATTAAGGTGACCCCAGCGGCAGCAGGGCTGGCTGAGGGGCCAAGAATGCCCCACCAGCCCCAGGGTATGCCCGGGGTTTCTCCCCCACTCCATGGAGTGAGGCTGCAGCTGCAAACAGCACTGGGCTGAAGGGGAAGCCACCTGCAGGGACCTCTGTGAGGAGACAGCCCCAGGCTCAGCCCCTTGGTGCATGTTAAAAGGAAATGTCAAAGGCAATAAGGGAAATTTTGGGCAAGCAGGGGGCTGAGGAGTTTGCCTGGTGTGTGTAGATATGGAGCCCTGGCTTGGGGGCACAGGGGACACCCAGGAGTAGCAGGATGGTGGCAGACGGAGGTGGGAGATGCCCATTGCTGAGATCCTTATGGGGACACCCAGGACCTGGGCTCAGCTGGGCCCCTCAGCACCCTGCAAGCACAGAAGTGACAGGAGTGGTGGCTGCTGACCAAAAGCCACTGTAAGGTGGTTTGGGATCTACAGAGTGAGCAGGGACCATGTCCCTGTGGTTGTCCTGGCTGTGACAGCACCGTCATCTCCAGGACTTTGTGCCCTCCCATCCTGCTGCTGCTGCTCCCCTCAGTGCTGCCATCCCCATCTCAAGGGGCACATGGATAGGCTGCAAAGGCCAAGGGTCCCCTCTGAGCACTAAGAGCTCCCAGAGCAGAGCCATGGACGGATGATGCTCTGCTTCCCACAGCCACACAAATCCCAACTGGGCTGTAGCACCAAAATCTCGCAGCTCTGCCTGGGTGTACCGCCACATCGGGAGCTGTATCCAGCTATTTTCCAGCCTTCAAGCCCCAGAATCACTACCCTCCCACTGGCAACAGGAATTGGGGGCCAATCCCCTTCCAAAATGATCCCCTCTGCTTGCGACTGCAAGATCCTGAGTGGCGGCAGCTTCATGAGTCCCACGGCATTTTGCTGGCAGGTTGTGTTACCTGGCAACCTGCAGTGGGGAGAGGAGGGAAACTCAGCCAGTGGCACCAGCAACACTCCAAACTGGGGTGGGGGTCCCCTCAACCCCCCAGCATAGCAACACTGCAGCAGCGTGCCCAGCTGCTGGCATGGGACCCTACAGATACCCCTGCCACACACTCCTGCCTCACCATGACCACAGCTCTCACGATCCCTAGGGTTCCTGCTGTCTGTTCCATGGCCTTGGAATTCTTGCCAAGACTTTTGGACAGCTGTAGGACATCCCCTTGCCCTGGTTACTGATGTTTCCCTGGGAGCATCCATTGGGCTGGAGGTCCCAGTATCTTCAAATCATTCCTTCCTAAGGAGAGCAGAAGCTGTGAGACTGAGTTGTGCTTGGGATGAGCAGATCTTCACTTGCAAACCTGCTCTGGAGCCTGGGAGGGAGCCCCAGGCAGGATCTGAGGGATGGCTGTGTCCTCAGTGCAAAGCTGAGTTGGGCTCTCCATGCCCTGCACTGGCACAGGCAGTAGATCTGCACTTGGTCACCCGTGGGGGCCACATCCTTGGTGACCCAGCCACACTTCATGAGCAGCTCTGAACCCCATCAGGTCCCTCAAAGCATCCCCCAGCCTACTCAGCCAGCCAGACTGGCTGTGCTGGGAATGGAGACAAACAGCTCCAGCACATGCAGCCTGTGGGAAGGGAAGGACACAAGCTGGTTTGTGCCCTGGGCACCCAGAGGTGGCTGGTCCCTGGAGGGCATGGATGGAGAGTGGTGGCAGGAGAGGCTGAGCTCTGCCCTGGGAGATGTTCTAAGATGAGGAGGTCCCATTTGCTCCTGCCAAAATCTCTGCTCCTCCCCAGCTCACCAGACAAGTGCAGCTGTGGGATGGCAGGCAGCGGTCCGGCAGCCTGGCTGCTCTCCCCCTGGGCTGTGCCCTCAGCCGGGTACGAACCAGAACCTGTGTCCTGCTTCCGAGGCAAATGGACACTGTGGTTTGCATTGCCCGGGCTCAGCTGCTGGTGCAAACTTTAGTCCAGGTACCCCCACCTTCCTGCCGGGGTCCACCCAGCGCTAAAGGCGCCCCAGGGCAGCAAGGGTCAGTTCCCCACCCCGAGCCTATCGCTCATCCAGAGCTGCCCGAGCCGCTCATTTTGCATCCTTGCTCTGCTCCACTGCTCCGTCCCTCTCCACTCTCCCTGCCCATCCCTCCCTGCCGCTCCGCCTGGTGCAGGGCTGCAGCCCCCGTCCCCTCGCCCTGGGCCCGGGCTGTGTCCCAGCCGCCCCTCCCGGAGCCCAGCGCCGCGCTCCGCCGGCTCCCCGCGGGCACGGAGCAGGTGAACTGAATCCCACTCCCGTTTTCCTGCTCTTCTCCGTCACCCAGAGCCTGCCTGCGACCGCTCCCACGGCACACCACACTCTGCGGATCGGGAAGAGGAGAGGAGACGGGAAGGATGGAGAGCGCACCGGAGCCGGCTCTGTGGGTGAGCATGCAGGCGGGCTGGGATGGGATTCCACCGGAGCTTGAGGGAGCTGGGATCGCAGCACCGGCTGCGCGGCAAACTCTGTGCATCCTTCGCAGCCCACCGCGAACCGTCAGCCCCGCACGGGTGGTGGGGCTGGATCCATCCTGGCCGGCTCGCCCTCGGGGCCACGGGGGGCACAAAGCCGGGGGGATGGCAGCTCCAAACGGATGGCATTGCTCTAATCCCTGCGTGCAGGGGCTGCGCACAGGGAGGCAGCTCTGCCAGGGAGGGGAGGGCAGGGTGGTTTCTCTCTCGGGGGGTCAGGGGTCTCCCGGGGTGCGCAGCCCCTCTCCAGTGAGGAAGCTGCTCGGCATGGAGGGGCTGGCCGGGGAGATGAGGGTGCAGGGAAGGGTGTGCAGAAGGGAGAAGTCAGGCAGAAGCCCATTTCTTGCCTTGCTGCGGGTGTCAGGGGACAGAGAAGTGGCGGACCTGAGGTCGAGCGTGTCTCACGGCTGCTTCCCCCATCCTTGCCCAGCTCCTGGGTGCCGAGGAAGGGCAGCACTGCCAGCTCTTGGCTCCTTCCCTCCACTCACAGGTTCGCTGGAGGTTCGCTGGAGATTCGCTGTCCTCCAGCTCTTCCCAGGCACGTTTGCCCATACTCCGCACTCCTTCTTCCCACCCTGCCTGCACTCAGCGTGCATCCATGCCTGTGCCTATCCCTAGAAGTGTCCAAAGCCAGGCTGGATGGGGATTTGAGCAATCTGGTCTAGTGGAAGGTGTTCCTGCCCGTGGCAGGGGGGTTGGAACTGGGTAATCTTTAATGTCCCTTCCAAGCCGATCCATCCTGGGCTTCCCGGACTCCCTACCTGCTCGGCCGTGCTCGGTGGCTGGCGGCCGGCCACGCCGGGCTGGCGGAGGTGGCACACGTGCAGCGGGATGTGCAAACAGGCTCCGGCACGTGCCGGATCCCCCGCGTGTCACCGCAGGCTCTGCCGCCGCTCCACCGCACCCCGCCGCAGCGCCGGCCTCCCCCCCAAAAAACCAGCGGGGCTCCTGGAGGTTAAGAGCGGGTCGGGCGGCCGGGAGCCCCCGAACCGGGAGGGATGACTCCGGCCGCAGCGCGGAGCTGAGATGCCAAATCCCTTTCAAAGGGTTATTTAAGCAGTTTAGAGCGTGTAGCGGTTCAGCAGAGGCGTGTGGCAGCCCCAGAGCGTCGCCCGCTGCCCGGCCGGGGCAGCCCCAGGGCTGGGGGGGAACCCCGGCTGCAGGTTAATAAACACATTGATTTGGAGGGGGGTGAGGAGGTGCAGCCCGGGGGGCTTGGCACGGGGAGGACTGGGGTGCATCTCGCCTCGCTGGGGTGCGCCGGGAGAAAAGCTCGCTGGGGACACTGGAGGGTCGCTGGGACCCCCGGGCTGGCTGACCCCCTTGGCCCCCGCCG